>CM040921.1:1187500-1195000 GCA_023029165.1 Gobiocypris rarus | reverse complement strand
TCTTTGATGTTATCTCAATAATTTGGACATTGACGAGCGCTGTGAGCCGTTGCCTCATAGATAACTGACAGGAAGTGATGTCACTCTGAATGTGCACAATAAAAACATCAATCTCATGCTCAGTGAAGTATTTGGACAATTAAAGATTGGCACAAGCACACTTTATAACCTAAACATCTCTCAAAAAGGATCCGGTTTGAAATAAGAGTGACTGTCCGGATACTGTCTCTTTAAATCTCTCCGTGTCTCGTGCACCAGTTTGTTTAGCTCTATTGATTCTCACTGCCGTCTGTTGTGCAAATGCTTGTGTTTCCAGGGTGCGACAAACACACACACACACACACACACACACACACGGCGAGAGCAAACGTGCCCTCGGTGGAAAAAGTTCAAGGCTTGATTTTAACCGCCAGCTGTTTCCCCTGCCTCTCTTTCACGGATGCTACGACAACAATATTCAGGCCTACATGTGAGATTAATGCTTTTGAAATGCATATATAATTCCCATCTGTTTGGATTGCACTTGATAAACTTGGATAAACTTGATGTGATGCATATGTTAGTTATACATAAAGTCCATTGAATTAAATAATCATATTTTCAAAATCCATAGAATCAGCATAAATGTGTTCATTGTGAAAATGACATTTATTCAGTTAAAAAGTATGAATATGATTAAAATATGACTAGCTGTGGAACTAGCTTCAAAACAAATTGGATTGACTGACATCACTTGTCAGTTATCTGTCAGAATGACTGAGATGGCCAATCAGATCAAAGGAGGCGGGGCTTAACTAGTCACATGAATTCCAGCGCATTTTTAAATGTTGAAAATGTGAGGTAAAATGTAAGTGTCTAGATATTTAATATCTGTCAAATGTTTAATGATAGACAATACTAACCAGTAACGCAAACTACTCAACATTTTTCCTTTTTGAATTGAAAATATATTTACACGATTCATTTAAAGGTGCACTATGCAACTTTTCCATCCGCGAGAGGTCGCCTAAAATAAAGGTGTAGAATCTTGGGACATGTGGTCTTTACCTCTCAGCCGGTGGGAAGAGCCGGGATAGGACTCGGGCAGAAATCACGTTCATGGATGCGGTTATTAACGTTACTGTAGTGTGAAGCGAGCAGGAGCGAGTGTTGTGGAGCTGAGAGCGATTGCTAATGAGATGAACACAACACACGGCTCGCGAGCAGCGGGACTTTTATTATGCCACAGGCGCCGGCGCCACTTCCTCTCATGAGTGTGAGGTGACGCAGCTCTGATTATCACATCACACACACCTGAGTGTGTTAATGATGTTCTGCCGTTACTCTGTGCGTTCGCTCCGGCTGACACGTGTTCACACTGCAGTGAGTAAAGCGCTTCTGCAGAATAACACCGGTAACCGACGGTAACGCAGATATGATGTCACTGACAGGCCACGCCCTCACACGTCCCGGTTCATTGGTTAAAATAGCAATTTCTCACAGTTTACAAATAGTTGGAAACATTTGGGATATTGTAAGTACTCATCTGAACAATAACACTGGTCTAGTAGGGTTTAGATATTTTACTGCAAAAATGTTACATAGTGCAGCTTTAATTCAGTAATGTTTTGTGTTTTCGACATATTACGCATTCAAATAAGTGTTGTGTGGGGTTAACAGTTTAGACCCAGAGACCAGTAGTGAAGAATGAAGACCAAGAGTCAGGAGTGCAATTAATTAAAGGGTTACTTCAGCGATTAGCATTAAGCTTTGTATCAGTAGAAACCCGGGAGTATATTCAAATTATGGTACTTCCCCCCTCATATCCCCCTGAGACGAGAGAATTATGTATTTTATTTCTGGAAAAATTCTTCCGATGATGCAAATATCCTCATTTTGCATCATCGGAGGAGTTTTTGTCCAGAGGCTGAAGACTACAGCCAGCAGGAGGCGCTGTTTCCACATGTTTTCAACATCACACTCACAGCGCTCGGCTCGGGAGCTGCGGAGATTCATGTAAACGGAGCGGTGGAGAGCAAAGGGAGTGTTTCAACTCTTCACATGAACTTCCTATGAAAGTTAAGCTTCCAAAGACATGAACTGAACACACGCCAGACTGATCACGCGTGTGAATGTGACCGCGATTACCTCCGCTCATGTGATGAATGAGATCCGACTCCTGCTGCGTTTGTGCCGTGACACTCAATCGGCTCACTCACATTATATCAAACAGACACGTTCAGTTTTTACTTGTAGTGTCTCTAACTGAACTGATTTTATGAAAATGAACGCGGTGGGCAAGTGATCCAGTAATCCAGTAGCCGTGGCTAGAGTAGGGCAGTGAAGCAGTGCATTCTGGGAATTATTGTCTTTCATCCCCATGAGACAAAAATACATTTTCTGTGTTTTCTCAGTCTAGAAGGCAGCAAATTCAAAAATAATTTCACATTTCTACTACATTAATGACCCAGTTTAAATACAGATTCATCTTCCCAGCGCTGAAGTACCCCTTTAAAGAAGAATAGTTTGCAGTTTCTTCAGCAGAAGCCAGCTTTAAGTCTCACAAGGAGTTCGTAGGCCACGCTCCCTCTCTCTACCAGTCTCGTCATACCGTACATACAATTGTCCCAACAGTTATACTGTTTTCAAGGTCTAGCCACATCATTACTGCAAGGTGGATGATTCTGATTGGGTCAGAGAAAATGAACAGTCATGGTAAATTTCCACACATTGTCAGTTAATCAGATGCACGTGTCACTTGTTGATGCTTTCATCCTGGAATTAGGCACGTAGTGACCTTCACAGGTCTGGAGCAGGCGTCAGCTTGTCCAGAACAACGAGTCCACCCATCTCTTAGGATGCCCATTGTACACCACCTCAACACTGATCTCTGTAACACTGAATATTGTGCACATACACAGTTACACAGTCAAGGTTGGAGCTGATTAGGCTCCAGTTCTTTCCCAAAACATACTGATAACATGTGCTTTCTCTCAGTGAGAGGTACAGACAGCAGTACAGGCAATATTCATCTGGATTCTTTAGTGATTCAGTAAAAGGAAATAAAATATAATAAAAATGAAAGACAAATTCAATCTCTAAGTGAGCAAGCACTGTTACTGCATTCCCTGCATGTTAGGGGTGTGTGATACCTCCAAAACCCAAACACACCACAACATGATCACGTGTTTAGTGACACATCACACATCCCTAGGCCAGACCCTCGGTCACCCCTCAAAGACCAAACACACACTTTTGAAAACATAACGGAAGAACCAGTGGCTCTACTGATTGAGTCAAATCAACTGGAATGAATCATTAGAAATCATCATAATAATATAGGAGGATACATATTAATTAAAGGCTTTGATTATGAATTTAAATAGGATATATACATGTATATTGAAGCGGCAGTGGATTCCAGAATCCACATTTGTGTGTCTCGTATTTTAAAATATTATTTGCAAATAGTGCATATTGATTGCTTCACTTTTATTAGAAAAGGTTAAAATATGGCTAGCTGTGGAACAAGAGAGTTAAAAAGATTGAAACTAATTAGATTTATTGATGACAAATATATAAATCTGGTTATTGTGTATTTAAAACACACATTTAGTTTATTAGTACGGTTACAGAAATCTAGTATGACTAACATACAGTTTATGCGTCACATTGAGTTTATAAGTTTATGTTAAAACTTTGATATGAAATTTAAATGCATAAATCGTTAATTCCCCCTGCAGTCAATAATTGTATCCCGTTTATATATAATTTATATATTTAATGTTTTTTTACTGTTAAAATAATTTCTTTGTGCCTTAAAATAGCTTGACTGTAACTTTTGTGCTTTGTTTAGTATGCACAGATTCATGAATATGCAAATGAGCCCCGCCTCCTCTCACTCGCTCACTCACTGCAGCTCGGATCACCTGAGCTCCAAAAGCCCCGCCCCCTCAGGACGTGATTGGTCACATGTTTGTGATGTAGGAAACGGGTGTTTTTGGTTCACTGCAGTTTCGAGGAGAAAATACTCAGCCATGATGTTGACGGATGAATTTGCACATGTTAGAAACACCATAAACATAGACAAATAAACACCATTAAAGGATTAGTTCACTTCAAAATGAAAATGTCCTGATGATTTACTCCCATCTCATCCAAGATGTCTTTCTTTCTTCAGTCTAAAAGAAGTGAAGTGTATTGAGGAAAACATTCCAGGATTGTTCTCCACATAATGGACTTCAATGGGAACCAACGGCTGAAGGTCCAAATCAGTGCAGTTTCAGAGGAAGGGCTTCAGAGGCTCGGACCGATCCCAGAGGAATACGGTCTGATCCAGACAAACGACCGGACATTACCACGAATGCACGACTTCGGTGTTGTTCTTCTTCACGGCGTATGATGTCATCACGTCGGAAAGGTCACGTGACGTAGGTGGAAGTACCAACTCCATCTCATGTTCTCCTCCAACTTTAAAATCGTCCATCATCGTCGTTTTACCTTCATTTGTGTAAAGTGCGTTTGATTTAGACTCGGCACGTTCGTTTTAACACGACACCCCCTGCGTCATGTGACCTTTCCGACGTGATGACATCATACGCCGTGAATAACCACAACACAGAAGTCGTGCAATCATGGTAAAAGAGTGTATAAACGTTCATTTCTTTTAGAAAATGTCTGATAGTTTGCCCTATTCCTCTGGGATCGGTCCGAGCCTCTGAAGCCCTTCCTCTGAAACTGCACTGATTTGGACCTTCAGCCGTTGGTTCCCATTGAAGTCCATTATGTGGAGAACAATCCTGGAATGTTTTCCTCAAAACACTTCACTTCTTTTAGACTGAAGAAAGAAAGACATCTTGGATGAGATGGGGGCGAGTACAGTTTCATTTTGAAGTGAACTCATCCTTTAAAGCACAGGGGTGTGTTATATTAGTTTTCCTCAGGATGAAGGTGGTGTTGTGTAATAGCACTGAACACACTCGAGCGCGTCTGAGACACCTGCTGTTCGTCTGCGGCATGACCCTCCTCCCGCACATGCCGCGCGGACATATGGCATCATCGAGATGGGTTATATAATCCTGATCTACACTGTTCAACATCCCTCCATATGCAGCATCTCCACTGGAGATTTACAGCACACAAACAGACCGTAATCCGCCGGCCAAAGCTTTTAAGTGCACTCGAACGTCGTCTGGCCTAAAGTGCATGCAATGACATCAGCAAACCTTTTACATGTGGCCTGATTTATTGTTCGGTGGCTTCTAATGGTTTATCTTCCTTCTCTGTATTGTTCATATAGTCGTGTCTGTCTGTGTTTTAGGCCACTTCCTCTTGACGGTTGTGGCTTCAAGCTGTTTTCTTACTTAGTGAAGAGTACGTCTATAACCACACACACACACACACACACACACACACACACACACACACACACACACACACACACATGTTTGTTTTTGTGAAATGTGGGGACATTCCATAGGCGTAATGGTTTTTATACTGTACAAACCGTATTTTCTATCCCCCTACACTGCCCCTGACCCTAAACCTACCCATCACACACACACACACACACACACACACACACACACACACACACACACACACACACACACACACACACACACATCACAGGAGACTGCACAGTTTACTTTCTGTGATAAAAACCTCATCCTGTGTGATTTATAAGCATTTTGAAAAGTGAGGACATGGGGAACGTCCTCATATTTCACCCTCTTTTTGTAATACCTGTGTCATACCCATGTCATTATACACATTTGTGTCCTGATATTTCACAAAACATGCCACACACACACACACACACACACACACACACACACACACACACACAAACACACACACATACACACACACACCCCAAAAAAAGAGTCCCAAAATGCACTCTGAAGTACACCTCCTTACACATTTAAACATACTCACATACACAAATTAGACACACGCGCATTAAAAAAATCACGCTTGCATTCACCCAAACGTCTGCGATAGTGACTTTTTGAACTGATTTCAGATCATGTGATTGGTTGAGTCAGTCCTGCTGAAATACAAAGCTCGTTCTGAAAACAAAAATTACGTCAACTTCCTCTGTGAACCAGTGTTGTTATGGTTAGCTAGAACTAGTCATAATAGTTTGAAATAAAGCTGAAATAAAATATTATATTTAACTTATTACTTTTTTTCTGATATCTATCTTTTGTCAATGAAATACTACACATATTAAAACTGAAATAAGAAACCTGAAACTTTTAACTATTAAAAAATGTTGTTAGTAATTTAAAAAAAAAATCTAAAATAAATTTAAATAAAAAAAAATAAAAATGAAAATTTGAAATTTGAAAAATAAGTGTAAATATTAAAATGATTGTAATACAGTTTGTTGATATGGGAAGGAGGCGGGAGGCTCGCTCCTCCCATGTCTCTCGCTCGCCACAATTATTATCTTACATTTTGTTTCAAAAATCTTGATAATTGAAAAACTGAAATAAAAATAAAATATTCGATTAAAAAAACTAACTTATTTGAGTTTTCTAATTTTCATTACTAAATACTAAAAATATTAAAACTAAAAGTGAAATTAGAAACGTTTAACTATTAAAATTCATTGTTGGTAATTCAAAAAAGCTCAAATAAATTTAAATAATAAATAAACAAATGAAAATTTGAAATTAGAATAGTGTAAATAAATACATTGAAGTATTAAAATGATTAAAACTAAGAACACTGAAAAATATCTGAATTTGTTTGTTTTAGAACATTAAATATTATATGAAAAACTTATTTCAGTTTTCTGATTTCTTATTTTTAAGTACTAAAATTGCTGAAACTGAAACAAAATTAAAGCTATATATTCAGAAAGACAAATAAATATATACACACACACATATATATATATAATTATTACTCACTAAATAATAAAAAGCTCATTCAAAATATTAATAAATACTAAATACTGTAATGGTATATAAATAATACAAAAGTGACGCTAGTTAGAATGCAAACTAAAAATGACTAAAGTTAAAATTAAAATAAACTGAAAATATAATAATAAAAGCTAATTCAAAATATTAATACTATAATGCTATATAAATAATACTTTAAAATATGTAAAAAAAAAAATTTAAAAACACAAGCGCTGCATTTTCCTCTAATGGAATATCTAATATCTCTCTAATGTTTCCTCTCCTCAGCTCTCATCATCAGCCTACATTTCCCAGAGTTCTCTGTCAGAGCAGGGGAAAAGGCAGTGGGCGGAGCCTCCAAAGCCGTTTCCGGGTCAACTGCCCCTCCAGACGCTGCAGCTCTGGGATCAGTACCGCGACCCCGGCACCGGACGCTGTTACTACGTCAACACAGTTACGAAGGAGCGCTCGTGGAAACCTCCCCGCCGAGCCCGCGAGAGCGACAGCAACCAAAGCAAGGTGAGCGTCCAATCAGATCCTGGAACCACACAACCATCGACCAATCAGAGGCATCCAGTCATGCGTCATCCCTCTCTCTCATTAAACA
>CM040921.1:1170000-1180000 GCA_023029165.1 Gobiocypris rarus | reverse complement strand
ACGGACACACACTTCATCACACACAATTTCACTTCATGTTTTCTAAAAAGTGTCCCACTCACAGATCCTTCAGGTCATTTAAAGTTTGACTGGACGTGACAGAAAGAGGTGAAATATAAACTGAGGCATTCCCTCTTTTTGTGTCTTACGGATGGTTTTGGGCCGTTTGCATGTGATCCCAGATTAATCCGCAGCATATGGAGGAATCGGAGCGTGTTGGCCCGGGTTAGTGCGGCGCGATCACATGGGGGTTTCAGTCTGTCTGATAAGCTGCTTTTGACCATGACTGCTGTAACCGAGTTTGCTAATTGAGTTGAGTGCTGGGAGGATAATCAAATGAACCTGCTCATTAGTGTAATGCGACAGGACTGAATGTAATGTGATTGGATTGCACTGAATCTGAAGTGAGTGAATCTAACCTGATGAGTTGCTTTGGCAGAGCATGCAGCGTGCGACATCATCTGATGCACTCAGCTCCGCCTCGGGTGTCTTGGAGGATTCACGGCGCAAGGACTCCGGCTTATCCGGGGGCGTGGCACACATGAGTCACTCCTACTCCATGTTCCTGCAGTCACAGGCTCAGAGAACATCTGCAAACGGAAAGGTAAGAGTGACACCATCAGTCTCACACACTAGTGTCTATCTATCCATCCATCCATCCTTTCATCCACCCGTCTACCCATCGGTCTATCTATCTATTCATTCATCCATCCATCCATCCATCTGTCTATCCATCCATTCATCATTCATTCATTCATTCACCCATCTATCAATTCATCCATTCATCTATCTATCTCTATCTATTTCTATCTATCTCTCTATCTATACATCCATCCATTCACCCATCTATTCATCCATTCATCATCCATCCATCGATTCATCATCTATTTCATCATCCATCCATTTGTCTATCCATCCATTCATCATCCATCCATCTATCTATTCATCCATCCATCGATCCATCTCTCTATCCATTCATCCATCCAACAACCTACCCATCCATCCATCTGTCTGTCTTTCCATCCATCCATCTATACATCCATCCATTCACCCATCTATTCATCCATCTATCTATTCATCTATCCATCGATCCATCTGTCTATCCATTCATCCATCCACCCACCTACCCATCCATCCATCTGTCTGTCTATCCATCCATCCATCCATCTATACATCCATCCATTCACCCATCTATTCATCCATCCATCCATCGATCCATCTGTCTATCCATTCATCCATCCATCTGTCTATCCATCCATCCATCTGTCTGTCTATCCATCCATCTATACATCCATCCATTCACCCATCTATTCATCCATCCATCCATCTATCTATTCATCCATCCATCGATCCATCTGTCTATCCATTCATCCATCCACCCACCTACCCATCCATCCATCTGTCTGTCTATCCATCCATCCATCTATACATCCATCCATTCACCCATCTATTCAACCATCCATCCATCAATCAATCAATCTGTCTTTCCATCCATCCACCCACCCACCCATCCATCTGTCTATACATCCATCTATTCATCCATCCGTCCATTCTAGTTCTTTCTTTTTTCAGTAAATCGCTATGTTCCTCATGTCATAGCTCAGTATGTCTTATGATTTAAGTTCAAACACGGCAAATATTTTACGGAGTAAATCCTGAATCCATGTAGAGTTTCTATCTAAAGCAAATATTAATGTATTTTTTTAACTTAATACTCACCATGGGGATAGCCAAGGAGGCTGGCATAGCATTAAAACACTAACAAACCATCTTTCATTTGACAGATCATCTCACACACTAGAGCAGCTCAACTGGATCTGAATCTGAGCTTGTATTTATCCCATTTCTCTCAATAGCAGCTGCTCACCTGTTGCATGTGCTGAAGGATGCGACTTCCTGTCATGTGACTAATTACTCTAGAGCTGCAAGAGAGACAAAGTCCTGTCAATGCTGAGAAAAACACACACAAGTCCTTTTTACTCTTTAAGAGCCTCCTAAACAAATCAGTCACCGGCGAAACCAACTCTACTTTAAATATTTGTAATTTATAGCATGCAAATCATTTTATTCCATCAAAAGAGTAAAGACACATCTACCGTATAACTGAATATCTGACCTGAATGAAGAAGCTCTTTGCAGGCATGTGGTGTAGGAACAGCATATTATCAGCAGCAGCAACAAAAGTATGAAATCCATATTTCTATATTTCTTCTCCCCTCTGCAGTCAGACTACAGGCTGGTGGTGGAAACACCTTCATCTGACAGCTCACCAGATAGTGAAGGTGTCACACCGGTGAGCGTCCATCCATCCATCCATCCATCCATCCACCCACCCATCTGTCCATCCATCCACCCATCTGTCCATCCATCCATCCACACATAAATCCATCTACAAGTCCAAATCCATCCATCCATCCACACATCAATCCATCTACCAGTCCAAATCCATCCATCCATCCACACATCAATCCATCTACCCATCCAAATCCATACATCCACACATCAATCCATCTACCAGTCCAAATCCATCCATCCATCCACACAGCCATCCAAATCCCCCCATCCATTCACACATCCATCCAAATCCATCCATCCACACACCCATCCATTCTTCCATCCATCCACACACCCATCCATTCTTCCATCCACACACCCATCCAAATCCCCCCATCCATTCACACATCCATCCAAATCCATCCATCCACACACCCATCCATTCTTCCATCAACACACCCATCCATTCTTCCATCCATCCACACACACAGCCATCCATTCTTCCATCAACACATCCATCCATCCATCCATCCATCCACACATCCATCCATTCTTCCATCCACACACCCATCCATTCTTCCATCCATCCACACATCCATCCATTCTTCCATCCACACACCCATCCATTCTTCCATCAACACATCCATCCAAATCCATCCATCCACACATCAATCCATCTACCAGTCCAAATCCATCCACACATCAATCCATCTACCAGTCCAAATCCATCCATCCATCCACACATCCATCCATCTACCAGTCCAAATCCATCCATCCATCCACACATCAATCCATCTACCAGTCCAAATCCATCCACACATCAATCCATCTACCATTCCAAATCCATCCATCCATTCACACATCCATCCAAATCCCCATCCATCCACACATCCATCCAAATCCATACATCCACACATCAATCCATCTACCAGTCCAAATCCATCCATCCATCCACACAGCCATCCAAATCCCCATCCATCCACACAGCCATCCAAATCCATCCATCCATACACCCATCCATTCTTCCATCCATCCACACACCCATCCATTCTTCCATCCACACACCCATCCAAATCCCCCCATCCATTCACACATCCATCCAAATCCATCCATCCACACACCCATCCATTCTTCCATCCATCCACACATCCATCCATTCTTCCATCCACCACACCCATCCATTCTTCCATCAACACATTCATCCATTCTTCCATCCACACACCCATCCATTCTTCCATCAACACATCCATCCATTCTTCCATCCACACACCCATCCATTCTTCCATCAACACACCCATCCATTCTTCCATCCATCCACACACACAGCCATCCATTCTTCCATCAACACACCCATCCATTCTTCCATCCACACACCCATCCAAATCCCCCCATCCATTCACACATCCATCCAAATCCATCCATCCACACACCCATCCATTCTTCCATCCATCCACACATCCATCCATTCTTCCATCCACACACCCATCCATTCTTCCATCCATCCACACATCCATCCATTCTTCCATCCACACACCCATCCATTCTTCCATCAACACATCCATCCATTCTTCCATCCACACACCCATCCATTCTTCCATCAACACATCCATCCATTCTTCCATCCACACACCCATCCATTCTTCCATCCACACATCCATCCATTCTTCCATCCACACACCCATCCATTCTTCCATCCACACACCCATCCATTCTTCCATCCATCCACACAGCCATCCATTCTTCCATCAACACATCCATCCATTCTTCCATCAACACATCCATCCAAATCCATCCATCCACACAGCCATCCATTCTTCCATCAACACATCCATCCACACAGCCATCCATTCTTCCATCAACACATCCATCCATCCACACACCCATCCATTCTTCCATACATCCACACAGCCATCCATTCTTCCATCCATCCACACACCCTTCCATACATCCACACACCCATCCATTCTTCCATCCATCAACACAGCCATCCATTCTTCCATCAACACATCCATCCACACAGCCATCCATTCTTCCATTCACACATCCATTCATCCATACATCATCCTTCCATCCAAATCCATCCACACATCCATCCATCTACCCTTCCATCCACAGTTCCATCCACACATCCAGCCATCCACACATCCAGCCAGCCATCCATCCATCCACCATCCATCCATCTACCCATCAAAATCCATTCATCCATCCATCCACACATCCAGCCATCCATCCATCCATCCATCTACCCTTCCATCCACAGTTCCATCCACACATCCATCCATCTACCCATCAAAATCCATTCATCCATCCATCCACACATCCAGCCAGCCATCCATCCATCCATCCACCATCCATCTACCCATCAAAATCCATCCATCCACCCATCCACACATCCAGCCAGCCAGCCATCCACACATCCATCCATCTACCCATCAAAATCCATCCATCCACACATCCAGCCAGCCAGCCATCCACCCAGCCATCCATCCATCCACCCAGCCATCCATCCATCCACACATCCATCCATCCATCACACAAAAAATGTGAGATTTAAACTCGGAAATACCAGCATTGAGAGACATGAACAATTGTGAACAACCTGTAAATTCATCTGCTCTTTTCAGAGCTGGGTTGATGAACGCTGTGGTGAAGTAAACGAGCGAGAGACGTGGGAGGGGCGAGCGAGACCAGTGCGTGATTGAGTCTCGAGTCCTCTCATGGGGGAGCTCGGAGGCAAATAAGGAGGAGCGACACCAGTGAAGGACTCGCTGGCCCCTCCCACATCTCTCGCTCGTCCACCTGGCCACAAACGCACAAAAACAGTTTATACCATGCAAATTATGATGATGTCATTCTAAACCCATTTACAATGAAAGTTTTTACTGAACACACACACATACACTCATGATACACACTGACCGACTGTGTTATGACAGGAACTGGAAAAGGCCGGTCTGCTCAACAAAACCAAGATAGCAGAAGGAGGCAGGAAACTGAGGTGAGCTTATCTATACACACACACACACACACGCAAATACACCTTGAATCTACAACACGCGAACACACACACACTGAGTAATTTTGGATAGATCTAGATTACAGTCAGAATTTGGCTTGTGCTGCAAAAAAAACAGCTTCATCAGCATTTGTGTCCTGTTCTATAGTTGAAATGTTTCAACATCTTAAAAACAAGATCAAATTTATCTGAGAAGCAAAATTGCAGGAGATATGAAGATTATTCAGAGAATATATGTTAATTAGTGTACTTTTTGTACTAAATTGTCTCGTGTTTGTCTTGTTGTAAGGGTAAATCTAACTAGATGTAGATTATGCTGGTTAATGTTAATCAGTCAGATATGGTGAACCACGAGTGGCTCAGTTGATGTTTCATGTCTGTATTGTTTTTTAATTACTAGCATTTTTGAGCCATTTTGTGAACAATATAGGACGATAAATAAGTGGTTTTGACCCATTGACCTAAACGGGGTCTCTTTGCAATATTTGCTCAACTTACCTGCAGCCAAAATTGAGTTTATTTTCTGTGTTTGCAGGAAAAACTGGAACCCTTCATGGGTGGTGCTGGTGGGAAACAGCCTCGTCTTCTTCAAAGACCCTAAAAGCCAGAATCCTGATAGTTGGGTGAGACTAACAGGGAATATCATGGAATCAATTCCATATCCTATGTTTTAAAAGTCAAATATTGCTGAGGATGTGTGTGTGTGTTTGTGTTGACATGCAGAAACCGGGCAACAGCCGTCCGGAGAGCAGCGTGGATCTGAGAGGAGCTCAGCTTCAGTGGGCCAACGATCTGTCCAGCAAGAAAAACGTCTTCAAGGTGAGGAAGAGACAGAAATGAGATCAAATGGAGACGTTTCACTAAAGCAGTCGTCTCAAACACGTTTATTTCTCAGAAGAAACTTGAGGAGTTAAAACAGTCAAACTGTGTGAGCTGTTGACAGTGTGGAGTTTAGTATTTACTTCCGCAGTTACTTCCTCTGTTATAAATTTGAATTGTGATAAAACATTGAACGGAACAACATTTTTTATGTGTGTGTGTGTGTGTGTGTGTGTGTGTGTGTTATGCTTGTGTGTAGCTGAGGACGATTACGGGAAATGAATTCTTGCTGCAGTCGGAGATGGACTCTCTCATCAGAGAATGGTACAGAACCATCCAGAACGTCATCGACAGACTGGTGAGTGAACACACACACACACACACACACACACACACACACACACACACACACACCTACATGGGGACATTGCATAGACTTCTGTTGTTTTTATATACAGATAATTTTATGTTTTAAAACCTAACCCTAACCCACACCCTAAACCTACCCATCATAGAAAACTTTCTGCATTTTTACATTAAAAAACTAAACAAGAAAAAACTTAAATTACTTACATTTTTTATACCAGTTTTACAAATGAGGATGTCCCCAAAGGGAGGTTTTTTGCGATTTTGTCAGGCTTTGCTCACTTCTGGGTGCAAATCTGCTCCAAAAATAGATAGTAGGTGCTCACTCACAACCTCGCACACTCGCTCACACACTCGCTCACACACACACACACACACACACACACACACACACACACACACACACACACACACACACACACACACAGGCTCACACACACACAGGCTCACACACTCACACACACTCACAGGCTCACACACTCACACACACACACACACACACACACACTCACACACTCGCTCACTCGCACTCGTTCACACACGCCACACACTCGCTTGCTCACACTCGCTTGCTCACACACACGCTCACACTCGCCACACGCCACACGCTCACACGCCACACACGCCACACACGCGCCATACACTCGCCACACACTCGCCACACACGCTCACACAAGCTCACACACACGCTCACACACGCTCACACACGCTCACACTCGCCACACACGCTCACACACACACGCTCACACACACGCTCACACACGCTCACACACACGCTCACACACACACTCACTCGCTTACTCACACCCTCGTTCACTCGCACCCTCGCTCACACGCTCGCTCGCTCACACACTCGGTCGCACTCGCCACTCGCACTCACACGCCGCCACACTCGCTTGCTCACACACTCGCCGCACTCGCCACTCGCACCTCGCCACTCGCACTCGCCACTCACCTCGCCACACTCGCCGCCACTCGCACCTCGCCACACTCGCCGCCACTGCCACACGCCGCCACTCGCACTCGCCACACACACACGCCGCACACTCGCCACACGCCACACACTCGCCACACACACGCCGCACACTCGCCACACGCCACACTCGCCACACGCACGCCACACACGCCGCGCACACTCCGCCACACGCCACACTCGCCACTCGCTCACACACGCCGCACACTCGCTCACGCTCACACACTCGCTCACACACACGCTCACACGCTCACACACACGCTCGCACACTCGCTCACAGGCTCACACACTTGCTCACACACACGCTCACACACACGCTCACACACACGCTCACACACGCCACACGCTCTCACACACGCTCACACCCTCGCTCACTCGCACCCTTGCTCACACACTCGCTCACTCACTCGCACCCTCGCTCACACACTCACTCGCACCCTCGCTCACTCGCACCCTCGCTCACACACTCGCTCACACACTCGCTCGCTCACTCGCATCCTCGCTTTTTGATCCTCGATTTTGATCAGTTTAATGCATCTTATCCCATGTGTTGCAGGATAAAGAGAATCCTCTAGATAATGTGCTGCTGTATTCCCTGAGGAGAGCCGGATCGGTCGAGATGTTGGACCAGAGTGGAGACGAGGACGAGAACCCCGGAGGATTCAAGGCATTGCGTACGTTTCAAACAATCATCTAAGAGGCCCAACGCTGTTATACACAAACACACACACACACACACACACACACACACACACACACACACTGGACTCACAGTCTCTGTGTCCGCAGTTCCTCGTTCCACCTCTTACACGGAGAACTCAGAACGCAAGCGTGTGAAGAGCCGTTTGAAGAAGCTGATTCTCCGGCGGCCGCCATTGCAGACGCTGCAGGAGAAAGGACTCATTAAAGGTGAACCGGCCAACACTGGGAGAACTTTAGGAGCAAATATGAAAAGCCTGATGCATCATATTTCATACATGACTTCATAAGGCCTCTAAACGATGAGCATGATCTGATTAACCTGTCACACACACTCTCTCCAGCCCTTCTGTGTCTGATTAGGTTAATTTTACAAAGTCCTTCACCTTGAGTCTTTTTGCTGTGAAATCACAGATTTTTAAGAATTAAGAATATCTTTGATATTGTTAGCAATATTTCAGCTGGACTGAAGCAGGTTTACTTGATTATCCATCATCATTTATTATAAAAATCATGATTCTCAAATATGATCATCAGCTTCTGAGGAAGGGTTATTAGTTGTCATCGCATTGCATTATATGTTCTGAGCATAAAACTAAGCATTAAAATATCATCTTACGAAGACATATTATTGGCAGATATTAATATTTATGTGCATTTTATGGAAGTAGTCGTAGATGCTGATATAAAGTGCATATGATAAACACGCGCGTCTGAACACCAGGTGTGTGTGTGTGTGTGTGTGTGTGTGTGTGTGTGTGTGTCTGAACACCAGGTGTGTGTGTGTGTGTGTGTGTGTGTGTGTGTGTGTGTGTGTGTGTGTGTGTGTGTGTGTGTGTGTGTGTGTGTGTGTGTGTGTGTTCAGGAGCATTGTTGGAGTGTTGCTATTGTGAGGAACTGAAAACCACTGACCATTGACCAACACACACCTGCTCTACAGTCAAAAGTGCAGTATTTATGTGTTATTTAAAGGGTGTGTTAGTAATATGAGCCTATAGGCGGTGCACAACACACACACACTATTACACACACATAATTACACACACAGGGATGCAACAGCACACACACACACATGCCAAATATTACAAATAAAAGGATTAAAATGTAAAAGATTATTATTATGTACATAAAAATAAAAATGCCTACATGTCATAATGGATAGTCATTGCATGCCTCAGACGGTGTTGCCAGATTGGGTCGACGATTTCAAGCCCAAAAGTTCACCAAAACCCGCCCACTCCAAGAAAAAAAAAGGCCAAAATTTTAACTTCCAAAATTATAATTGTATTGCCATACCAATTAAGGTTGATAAGTACCATTTTATATCCTTAAAACAAGATGAATATACAGCTACGAGTTATCACGCTAATGAGCGGGTCTGCCTGCTGATCGCTGATTGGCTGAAAGTCACCTGCACCAGCTGACTCTGTGTGGACCTGTGTGTGTCATGATGACTGATTTTATGGAGTTTTTTTATTATTAAGTAATTAGACTATACAATTTAGATTTTTTGAAAACCGCCAAACTGACCCCAAACCAGCCCAAAGTTTGTCCACCCACCATTTTTTTACCCACACAATCAAATTCAAAACCGCCCAATCTGGCAACACTGGTCTCAGTAATGATGAATGAAATTGGCTATTTATTGAACCAATCGGTAACACTTTACGGTAACACTTTACAATAAGTGCACTAATATGCATTAATTCATGCTTAACTAATGCACAGATAATTATGAGTTAATGTGTTACTAATGCTGAACTAACCCATTTATTAATGATTACTGCATCAGCAACTAATGAAGATTCAACATGATTAATAGATTAAGTAATCATTACATTGTTATTAGTTAA
>CM040921.1:1127500-1165000 GCA_023029165.1 Gobiocypris rarus | reverse complement strand
GCCCGAGCCGCTCATCCCGTACGGATTCTTCCATGAGCTCGTCGAGACTGTCAGTGAGTGACGAGGAGAAAGCCACTGAAGATGCATGATTAATGATCTATCATAAATCAAGGCCGTAACCATGTCTTGAACATTTGGGGGGTGACAATTTGGCCATTTTGAATTATTGGGGAGGGGTCTTGTCTTCTTCAGTGCCTATGGTGCTTACGACCCTGTTATAAATGACTGTTTATCTGTCTGTGTCCTGTAGAAATATCTGATTACCTGGAGAAGGTGGAGCGACTGAAGCTTCTGGTCATCAACATGCCTCCACCAAACCACGACACCTTGAGTCACATGATACGCCACCTGAAACGGTACGAGCACTTTTCTTCATGCTTGAAGTCCTGATGTGTTTGAATCAGGTGCGTTCAAATGTTGTCAAAGAATTAAAGGTGCAGTGTGTAGTAATTATGAGGACCTATTGACAGAAATGCAATATAATACACATGACTAAGTTTTCAGTGGTGTATGAAGACCTGACATAATGAGACGTTTCTATCTACAAACACCATGGGTCCCCTTACAGTGAAGTCGCCATCATGTTTCTACAGTAGCCCTAAAGGGACAAACTGCTCTACAGAACATTCAAGAGTAACGCTCAGAGAACATTCAAGAGTAACGCTCAGAGAACATTCAAGAGTAACGCTCAGAGAACATTCAAGAGTAACGCTCAGAGAACACTCAAGAGTAACACTCAGAGAACATTCAAGAGTAACGCTCAGAGAACATTCAAGAGTAACGCTCAGAGAACATTCAAGAGTAACGCTCAGAGAACATTCAAGAGTAACGCTCAGAGAACACTCAAGAGTAACACTCAGAGAACATTCAAGAGTAACGCTCAGAGAACATTCAAGAGTAACGCTCAGAGAACATTCAAGAGTAACGCTCAGAGAACACTCAAGAGTAACGCTCAGAGAACATTCAAGAGTAACGCTCAGAGAACACTCAAGAGTAATGCTCAGAGAACACTCAAGAGTAACGCTCAGAGAACATTCAAGAGTAACGCTCAGAGAACACTCAAGAGTAACGCTCAGAGAACACTCAAGAGTAACGCTCAGAGAACATTCAAGAGTAACGCTCAGAGAACACTCAAGAGTAACACTCAGAGAACACTCAAGAGTAACGCTCAGAGAACACTCAAGAGTAACGCTCAGAGAACATTCAAGAGTAACGCTCAGAGAACATTCAAGAGTAACGCTCAGAGAACACTCAAGAGTAACACTCAGAGAACATTCAAGAGTAACGCTCAGAGAACATTCAAGAGTAACGCTCAGAGAACATTCAAGAGTAACGCTCAGAGAACACTCAAGAGTAACGCTCAGAGAACATTCAAGAGTAACGCTCAGAGAACACTCAAGAGTAACGCTCAGAGAACACTCAAGAGTAACGCTCAGAGAACACTCAAGAGTAACGCTCAGAGAACACTCAAGAGTAACGCTCAGAGAACACTCAAGAGTAACGCTCAGAGAACATTCAAGAGTAACGCTCAGAGAACACTCAAGAGTAACGCTCAGAGAACACTCAAGAGTAACTCCAGAGAACACTCAAGAGTAACGCTCAGAGAACACTCAAGAGTAACGCTCAGAGAACATTCAAGAGTAACGCTCAGAGAACACTCAAGAGTAACGCTCAGAGAACATTCAAGAGTAACGCTCAGAGAACACTCAAGAGTAACGCTCAGAGAACACTCAAGAGTAACGCTCAGAGAACACTCAAGAGTAACGCTCAGAGAACATTCAAGAGTAACGCTCAGAGAACACTCAAGAGTAACGCTCAGAGAACACTCAAGAGTAACGCTCAGAGAACACTCAAGAGTAACGCTCAGAGAACACTCAAGAGTAACGCTCAGAGAACACTCAAGAGTAACGCTCAGAGAACACTCAAGAGTAACGCTCAGAGAACATTCAAGAGTAACGCTCAGAGAACATTCAAGAGTAACACTCAGAGAACATTCAAGAGTAACACTCAGAGAACACTCAAGAGTAACGCTCAGAGAACATTCAAGAGTAACGCTCAGAGAACATTCAAGAGTAACGCTCAGAGAACACTCAAGAGTAACACTCAGAGAACATTCAAGAGTAACGCTCAGAGAACATTCAAGAGTAACGCTCAGAGAACACTCAAGAGTAACGCTCAGAGAACATTCAAGAGTAACACTCAGAGAACATTCAAGAGTAACACTTAGAGAACACTCAAGAGTAACGCTCAGAGAACATTCAAGAGTAACGCTCAGAGAACATTCAAGAGTAACGCTCAGAGAACACTCAAGAGTAACGCTCAGATAACATTCAAGAGTAACACTCAGAGAACACTCAAGAGTAACACTCAAAGAACATTCAAGAGTAATGCTCAGAGAACATTCAAGAGTAACGCTCAGAGAACATTCAAGAGTAACACTCAGAGAACACTCAAGAGTAACACTCAGAGAACATTCAAGAGTAACGCTCAGAGAACACTCAAGAGTAACGCTCAGAGAACATTCAAGAGTAACGCTCAGAGAACATTCAAGAGTAACGCTCAGAGAACATTCAAGAGTAACGCTCAGAGAACACTCAAGAGTAACACTCAGAGAACACTCAAGAGTAACGCTCAGAGAACACTCAAGAGTAACACTCAGAGAACACTCAAGAGTAACACTCAAAGAACATTCAAGAGTAATGCTCAGAGAACATTCAAGAGTAACGCTCAGAGAACATTCAAGAGTAACGCTCAGAGAACATTCAAGAGTAACGCTCAGAGAACAAGAGTAACGCTCAGAGAACACTCAAGAGTAACGCTCAGAGAACACTCAAGAGTAACACTCAAAGAACATTCAAGAGTAACACTCAGAGAACACTCAAGAGTAACACTCAAAGAACATTCAAGAGTAACGCTCAGAGAACATTCAAGAGTAACGCTCAGAGAACATTCAAGAGTAACGCTCAGAGAACATTCAAGAGTAACGCTCAGAGAACACTCAAGAGTAACTCTCAGAGAACACTCAAGAGTAACGCTCAGAGAACACTCAAGAGTAACGCTCAGAGAACACTCAAGAGTAACACTCAGAGAACACTCAAGAGTAACGCTCAAAGAACACTCAAGAGTAACGCTCAGAGAACACTCAAGAGTAACACTCAGAGAACATTCAAGAGTAACGCTCAGAGAACACTCAAGAGTAACACTCAGAGAACACTCAAGAGTAACGCTCAGAGAACACTCAAGAGTAACGCTCAGAGAACACTCAAGAGTAACGCTCAGAGAACATTCAAGAGTAACGCTCAGAGAACACTCAAGAGTAACACTCAGAGAACACTCAAGAGTAACACTCAGAGAACACTCAAGAGTAACGCTCAGAGAACAATCAAGAGTAACGCTCAGAGAACATTCAAGAGTAACACTCAGAGAACACTCAAGAGTAACGCTCAGAGAACAATCAAGAGTAACGCTCAGAGAACATTCAAGAGTAACGCTCAGAGAACATTCAAGAGTAACGCTCAGAGAACATTCAAGAGTAACGCTCAGAGAACACTCAAGAGTAACACTCAGAGAACACTCAAGAGTAACGCTCCCATAATGGTTGAACATTTAAAAAACTGGATGTTTTGAACATTAAGAGAACATTTAGAAATGATCTTTTTATATCTTAATGGCAAATTTGCTCTTAGAGCATAATGAGCATATTTTGTTAACTGTGATCATCCACTAACTAGTGATGAGCAACTAGTGATTTTAATCACACTTTTAACAAAGATACTTGCTTGTTTTGCTGAACCTTTGCCATGTTTGCAAGTTTCAAAGCAGTGAATCATTTGATTGTAATGTTCAGAAAGCCTCACTCACTATCACTAACACTTTCCCTCACTGTAGATCTCGTGTTATCATCCCAAATCAAACAATCACTCACTTTTAACAGCTCTACTCTTCGATTCATTCATAACGACTCTCACCTTGAAATTAATTTCACCTATAATCGCGCTCTGATTGGATTATGCAAGCTCCGCCCACTTGTCCTCCTCCAATGAGAAGGCACATGCCGTCATTGATCTCTGTCTGAAGCCTCTGAATGTCTTCCCTTTGCTAATATACTGTGGTTGGACTGGAAGACTGCAGACAGAGACACTAGAGGGCGCTGTGTGTCTTCATCACAAACAGACTGATGACACTGAGAAATATGACACATACTGTAACAATAGAGCAATATCAGTCATTTATTATAAGCCTGAATTGAGTCTACACCATAATAAATATAGAAATTATAACATGAAGGGAAATTAAATGGTAAGTGTTTTAAATGTTGCTACTTGTTTCAGAGAACATTCAACATGTAGCGTTCTCATTACTTTGCATAAGTAAATAATAAAGGTTTTTAAATGTCATAGAGAACCATTTTAAAGACCTGCAGGACCTCCAATGAAACGACAAACTCCATTAATCTAAGCAAAGAAAGATCACTCTTTAGGATCTCAGTTCTTTCTCCAATGAGATGAACGTAGGCTGAGATGTTTCAGATCAGATCTGCCATCAAGTTTGCGATCAAAATTATGAACATCTCATCAAATGATCTGATTTATTACATTAACATTTATGCATTAAACAGATGCAAGAGCCAACCATATTCATAACATACAATGCCAGGTTTATTAGACGACTAGGAAATGCAGAGAAGACACATTGAACTAAAGGAAGCAGGAGAACGTGTAGAGTAGAAACATCTTCCTGTGGTTTGGTGTCTCTGGAGGAAGTCACCCACAGGAAGCTCTTTGTTTCTCCTCTGCCTTTTCTATTTATAAAGTGGAAGTTTTGAGCAGTTTCTCTGTGGAAAGAGGGTTTCAGCTGAATGTTAACGCCCGTCTCTGTCTGTTTAGTGTGATGGAGCGCTCCGACAGCAATCGCATGACGACGCAGAACATCGGCATCGTGTTCGGCCCCACGCTGATGCGTCCGGAGAACGAGGGCGGAAACATGGCCATCAACATGGTGTACCAGAACCAGGCCATCGAGCTGCTGCTGAGTGGATACGAGCGGATCTTCGGAGCCGAGCAGACGGGATCTTACTGACACTATGACATTTCTGCACACGCTGGACGGATCTGTGGATCGCCATCGCTAGTCCATAAACTCACGATATATGAGGGGCAGTTATGAATGGGTGGATCTCATGGAAACTGGTCACATTTCAGTTCTAAAAAATATAAACAACATTTTTCAACAGTAAAAATTCTCCAAAGCTCTCTAAAATTTACTCTAAAAAATATAAACAAAATTTTGCATACAGAATTTTTTTTTAGGATAATTTAAAATATGATTTAAATGACAATTAAACATTTACACCATACATTTTCAGTGCATCCATTTTTTTTACAGTAAAAATTCTCCAACGCTCTCAAAAGTTTTCTCTAAAAATATAATCAAAATTTGCATACAGAAAAATATTTTTTAGGATAATTAAAATATTATTTGTATGACAATTAAACATTTTCTCCATAAATTTTCAGTGCATACCACATTTTCATAAAAAAAATTTACAGTAAAAATTCTCCTACGCTCTAAATTTTTTTTCAAAAAATTGCTAAAATAAAATTTATTTTTAGGATCATAAGATATTATTTGAATAACAATTAAGCATTTTCAGTGCATCCAGATGTTTTTTTTTTTTTAATTTTTTGACAGTAAGCTCATGGATAGACATGAAACTGATTCTTTCAAATAAATAATATAACATGTATTTAACATACATTTTAACACTTGATATTAAATCCACTATTGCTTAATGAAGATTTGTTCTAGTCTGTACAGTATTTAATGCCGTTACATCAGAAGTAACTCATTCAATTAGTAATCCCTTACTTAGTTAGAAGTAATTCAATGACAGTAATTTATTACTTAGTAATGCATTACACAGAACACAATTAATAATAATGATTTTATGCAAAAATGTGTGTGACCTGAAAGTGACTTGTTTTGTGAGATTCACTCAAACCTATTTGTGTGTGAGTGTGAGTGTGTGTGTGTCGATCCGTCTTTCAGCAGATTTCATCCCTAGTGCCTTTATCTCCGATCATTCCCTTCTCCGCGCTCGTGTAGTTTTAATGCACAATGCAAAAGCTTTCAAATAAAGCTGTACGTGTCACTCCATAATCAGAAAGATTTTTAATGGAGAAATAATAAAACAGTGCAATTCACTGCAGAATGCGACGTAATTCCCTTTCCATTGTTCCAATGCGGTCGCTGAGTGTGTGTGTGTGTGTGAGATAGAGGAAGCTCAGAGGTGTGTGTGTGTGTGTGTGTGTGTGTGTGTGTGTGAGAGAGAGTGTGTGCCAGTCTCTGAGCGGGTGGAGCTCCGCTGCCATTTGTCCAAAACTCTGCTTTTAATAACAGAACAAAAGAGGAACTAAAAATGCATATGTTTAAAAAATGTGCATCCCCCACCCGCCCCACGCCACGGTTTGGTAATTTTATATGGACTGTGGCTTTGGCTCTCGACAAAAAGAGCCAGGCAGAAGAAAAAGAACCGGGAACGCTTACACTCTTTTTAATGTTTGATTTTTATATATTTATTCATTTTTTATTTTCTTATTATTTCAATTCCACAAGGGGCCGCAAAGAAGGTTTCTGGGGGAGGTTCTCCAAAAGCAGAACAGAAAAGACTGATGATATGTTATTACTTCTGAAATAATTCATTATTATTAGATGAACATTCACAGCCTGTTAATAAGCTCAATCATGTATTCTCCTTCATGTCACTCCAAACCGGGTTGACTTTCTGTCTTCTGTGAAACACAAAAAGCATTTTCATGCTGTTATTTTCCATAAATCCTGGGCATGCGTCTCCTAGATCTTGTTTGCGTATATTTGACCAGGATCTCCTGTGTGTTAAAGCGAGGCGTCAGTGATGATTTGTAGGTGATCTAGTTCTTTAAAGAGAAACAAGGACAGTTTCATTGTTTCTGAAATCTCTCCTACGCGAGTCTCTGAATGTTTTAATGTGAGAACTCTCAGTTTTGTGTGAGGTTTCCTTTCGTTATCTGTCCATGATGAAAACGACCAGTCATAAATCCTCCGCCGCTCTAGCTTGCTTTTTCTCCCTTTAAATTCTGCATTTCAGAATTATGGCAATAAAAACTGAAAATCTCTTGTGTTTTTGATTTATTCTGACGTGACGAGCATCTCGGATCAGTTCATAAGACGGTTTACATGCATTAATAATGCTCAAAATGAGGATGTATTAATGTTTAACCCTTTGCGTGTCAGTGCATGTTGCCTGTTTAGGGTATAAAAAAAAGGATTATCCACAGTGAATGGTGTTTCAAGGTAAACTGGGCTCCCTGTACTGGTCATTGCATTATTATCCTGACCACTGCAGACCGGGAACACCCCACAAGAGCTGCAGTTTTGGAGATGCTCTGACCCAGTTGTCTAGCCATCACAATCTGGCCCAAACTCGCTCAAATCCTTACGCTTGCCCATTTTTCCTGCTTCTAACACATCAACTCTGAGGACAAAATGTTCACTTGCTGCCTAATATATCCCACCCACTAACAGGAGATGAAGAGATCATGAATGAGTATATATTATGTAAACATGAACGTTTATTTTTGATGCGATTAATCGATTCGCAGCTTTTGTGAGCATGAGACTTTTTTTTAAAAACAATAAAAATGCGTCACATGCACCTCTGAACCCCGAGCATTACAGAACTATATATTATTAAAATGTAAAAACAGCGTCCACCGTGTGTTTAGGTGGAGGCCTGAGTCAGTGGTGTAAACTGCCCCCATCATTACCATGGTAAAGCGACACACTCACCTCAGCACCACTCATTTCATGTCATTAGAAAGTAATCATTAATGTGAAAAGAAATGCCTGGTGATATCAGTGATGTTTGATTTATGATCTGAGTGACGAAGCGTCATAATAATAACCACGACACTGCATTTTTCAGTCATTATTAATATAGTGTGTCTTGAGATTTGACTTTCAGAGCAAGACAATTACAGTGCACCACTCAGTTTTTTCACAATATGTACAAGTTTATTACAAAGATTATGTATTAACATTTTAACAAAGCTTAGAAATTTGGTATAAAAATAACACTGGTGAAGAAACTGCACGGCTGTGGTGTGCGAGAAGCGTTCGGTCCATGCTTATAAAGAAGGAAAGGCGAGGATAGATGATTCAAGCACCGTTCTGCGTTTGGAAATGATAAACGCTTGCATGAGCGTGAAGCCGTTTCAGTGCAACACAATAACTTTCCTTGTTTGCTTCTCAAAAGGACACTTTATGATATTATTGCAACATGAACACTATTAAAAAACATTATTTGGTGGCAATATCTGATCTGTGTTGTGCTGTAGAGACGGTAAATCTGAGGTTTTACGTCAGCCCGTTCAGAGATGTCAGATCTGAGATAATTATGACATACGCTAACCCTACACTGTAAATACTTATTATATTTTATGTTGAAATATTTAATATTTCAATACCTGTAAATGTCTCACGAACACGAGGTCATGATTCAATCAAAAGGAAAAACAAAGAATAAAAATGTTGCATGCTTTTAGAACCATTAAGATTTTTTTTGTAATGTATTTGTATATCAGCATTTAAAATTTAAAGCAGTATAAATATTATGATGTATGCAATAAATGAGCTTTTCTATACTTTATAAAGTATATTATTTTTTATATCAATCTGATGTTTAAAAATGAATAAATATATTACTATATTTAAACATATATTTATTTGATCAGATTGGTATTAAAAAATGATATAATATAATTTCCCCCTTACAGTGAAAACTCTTAATGGTCCTAAAAACAGGTATCATTTTTTAAATGCAAAATATGATTTCATTTTTTTTTTTATTACTATTTTAGTGCAAAAATGCCCTATTTTTGGCCGTTTTTCTGAGAGCATTGATTCTTCTTGGTGCCTGTTGGCAGGTCTTTAGTCACTTCTCCGGAACAGACGTGTTTCCGCCTCTCGCAGTGATTCCCGCTCTGGTTTGGAGGAGTGTGTGTTGGCTTTGGTGGGTTGTGTGTGTTCAGTCCACAGGCTCTGAACACTGAAGAGGATGCGTGTGAAAGTGAAGGAATGTGCGTTTTTCACATCTTTGGTAAACTCTCACTCCGTCTCGTTCTGCATGTCTTCCCGTTGCTCACTTCCGGAGGGTTTTTCCTCAGATTCCTCCTTCATCTGTAGGGAAGCTCTTTCCGCTCTCATCCCTGGGTTGTAAATGTGGTTGCTGAGGGAGTTTTCCTCCTCGTCCTCGTCCTCCTCGTCTCTGAATCCCAGCGCTGCTCCCTCCAGGCTGGAGTCGCTGTCCTCCAGGGCTGAAGCGGGTCCCTCGGGGCCTCCGCCGCGCTCCGTGACGGGGCTCAGGTCCTCTCCGGGTCCGTCCGGGTCGCTGTCTCGACTGCAGAAGGCGTAGCGGTGGTTCATGTGCTGGGAGTACGAGCCGGAGTGAGAGAAGCGTTTGCCGCACTTGTCGCACTGGTACGGCTTCTCCCCCGAGTGCAAGCGGCTGTGCTCGATCAGATGATGCTTGTGTTTGAAGGCCTTCTTACAGGTCTGGCACTTTCGTGCGGCCGCTTTCCTACAGAGGAGAGAGTCAGACTTCTGTCTTTCTGTCTGTTTATAGTGTGTTTATAAACACGTAAGAAAACTATGAACATATTTAAAGTATTATATATTAAAAAATCCAAATGTTGTGCATACATGTGTGTATATATATATACAGTTTTAAAAATGTATATATATATATATACATATATGCGACAATATTATAATACAATTCAATTAAAGAAATATAATACTTTAAATAATATATATATATATATATTTATATATATATATATATATATATATATATATATATATATATATATATATTTAAAGTATTACATGTATATATTTTAAAAATCAATATGCTTTATATATACACACACACACACACACACACATATATATATATATATATATATAATTTATAATGCTTGAAATAAGTACAAATTAATTTATATATTTATTTTTAACTAAAAGTATTAGGTATTTATAATATAAATATAAAAAAGTATTATATAATAAAATAAATCTATAAATAATAAATAAATACTTTTTTGTTTGTTATATATATTCATTTACTTAAGATACTTAAGAATACAATATTTTTAATTTAAAGTATTATTTATTTTATATATATATATATATATATATATATATATATATATATATATATATATAATATATAATATATAACTACTATTTTTTACATTTCAAGCATTATAAATTATTTATATATACACTCTACAAAATGCTGGGTAAAAAACAACCCAATTTTGGGTCAAATATGGACTAACCCAGCGATTGGGTTGTTTTAACCCTGCGGTTGGGTTAAATGTTTGGTTAAAACAACCCAATCGCTGGTTTAGTCTATTTTCAACACAACTTGGGTTGTTTTTTACCCAGCATTTTGTAGAGTGTATATACTAAAAAATGCTGGGTAAAAAACAACCCAATGTTGGGTCAAATATGGACTAACCCAGCGATTGGGTTGTTTTAACCCTGCGGTTGGGTTAAATGTTTGGTTAAAACAACCCAATCGCTGGTTTAGTCTATTTTCAACACAACTTGGGTTGTTTTTACCCAGCATTTTGTAGAGTGTATATACTAAAAATGCTGGGTAAAAAACAACCCAATTTTGGGTCAAATATGGACTAACTCAGCGATTGGGTTGTTTTAACCCTGCGGTTGGGTTAAATGTTTGGTTAAAACAACCCAATCGCTGGTTTAGTCTATTTTCAACACAACTTGGGTTGTTTTTTACCCAGCATTTTGTAGAGTGTATATACTAAAAATGCTGGGTAAAAACAACCCAATTTTGGGTCAAATATGGACTAACCCAGCGATTGGGTTGTTTTAAGCAAACATTTACCCCAACCGCAGGGTTAAAACAACCCAATCGCTGGGTTAGTCCATATTTGACCCAAAATTGGGTTGTTTTTTACCCAGCATTTTTTAGAGTGTATATACATGAGAGTATATAATTCATGTTTCACAGTGTTGATTCAGTAACAGTTTATGATAAGGTTGTATTAGTTAACATTAGTTAATGCAGTAGTTACACCTCTGGTCAGCATTAGTTCATCTTTGTTAACGTTAGTTAATATAAATACAGCTCTTCATGGTTTGTTCATGTTCACAGTGCATTAACTAATGTTAACAAGATTTTAATAATGCATTAGTAAATGATGAAACTAACATCAACAAAGATAAATAAATGCTTTTTAAGTGCAGATCATTCTTATGTTAACTAATGAACCTTATTGTAAAGTGTTACCGTTGCATTTCATTCGTTTTATGCAGACGAGCCTGAGCCTTCAGTTAAACTCTCAGTTTCTGCTTGTGTGTGTGTGTGTGTGTGTGTGTGTGTGTGTGTGTGTGTGTCTTTGATTGAATGCGGTGATTATGAAGCGTGTTTGGTCCGTACCTGTGTGCTCATATTTATGGCGCAGGAGAGAGCTGCTCTTCTGGAAGGTTTTGTCGCAGATATCGCAGGCGTACAGTCCTTCCTCTGTCTTCTTCAGTCTCTTTCTCCCGGGACCGATCTCTCCATCCATCCCATCATCCATCAGAGACAGATACTCCAGACCGCCTCGGTTCATCGCCTCCGCCTGGACGCCGGCCACACCCAAGGGAATATCAGTTATTATTATTATCAGGCGTGCATGCATTTCTATTCCTATTACGTCAGTTTTATAGATTAAAATGAGAGTGCATTAGGAAATATGGCATGTATTAAAAGTTATATTATATTTAGAAGTACTTGTGTATGTAGTTTAACAATTAATATGATCCCATAAAAACTGCATGTTTGATAAATAAATCATTATTTAATATGCCATCACATTGCATGTTCAGTTATTGTAATATAATATATAACATTTGATATTTGAATCATTTTACTAGATGACTTTTCTTTTTATATAAGTAATCTTTAATATGTTTAATGTCAAGCATGTGAGTTTATTGACACGGCAGTGCCATGATGAGTGATGATATCAGTGTGCAGGCGTGTGCAAACGGACACGGGTTCTTTTTGCTCTTTGAGTCATGTGTGGGGGAATTTCCCTCGGCGTTGCGTGTTTGTTTACAGCTCAAACAGAGGAAACTAATTCATCAAAACTGACAGATCAGACGAGAGCAGAGATGATGCTGATGCAACACAGCGCGCGCGCGCGCGCGCGTGTGTGTGTGTGTGTGTGTGTGTGTGTGTGTGTCTGTGTGTGTGTGTGTGTCATATTCTCCTTTCATGACTAAGATTGTAAAATCAGTCTTTCTCATTCTAATATCACTTAATTTGATTCAAGTATTTTCAAATATTCATATGATATTATATTAATTAACATAATAATATTATAATTAATACATTTTGAATTATTAGACTTTATTTATGCTTTTAACAATGTGCATTACAAATCATTTTAAACTTCTATTAAAATAAACCGAACACACTTCTCACGCTCGAGGGCGTATTATTGTTCACTTTGATGCAAATCAAAGACTTGGCTATTAATAATAATAATAATAATAATGTCAATATGTTCCGCCCCCAACTTCCTGTTTCAACAGGAAGTAGATCTACTGAGGACAGGAAACTGTGCTTGTCATGCCATCTTTTTTGTTTATTATGTTATTATACATGTTTAAAATACATTTTTGTTATGATGAATGAAATTTTTAATTTGTATGTTTTATTATACATATATAAAAACATTTTTCTTATGATGAATATTATATTTGTATTAATTTTATTATACATATTTGAGTACATTTATTCATAATTAATGTCATATTTATTTTTCAATTTTATTACACATATTTAAAAGCTGTTTTTATGATAATTATACATAGAATAATATTTTGTGGAGATGAATATTCTATCATTTTAAAAAATTTAAATATACATATTTAGAAATATTTTATTGTTTTGAATATCTTATTTTTATATTTTATTATTCATATTTAAAAACATTTTTGTCATGATGAATATTATATTTTTATTTGCATATTTTATTATACACAGAATACATTTTTGGAGATGAATATTATATCATTTTATTTAGAATGCATGCATTTATAATTAATGTCATATTATTTTTCTATTTCATTGCACATATTTAAAATGCATTTTTGTTATGATGCATGTCATATTTTTTATATTTTATGATAGAATAGATTTTGTTATAATGAACAGGATTTTACTATGCATACTTAAAATAACATTTCATATAGTTCTGTCAGTGTCCTTTATGTCCAGTGTTTATGTTTGGTGTCTGATTATGTGTGTATTATATATCTGAGCGTTCGCTCTTACCATGATTGCATGTCTTTCATGCTGGATCCTCTTCAGCACTGACTCTGGCTCCGCCTCCATCATATACGCCACTGGAGACAGGAAGCCCGGGCTGGGTGTGGGTGGCGTGAGAGGAAGTGATGTCAGACCGTTGTGTCCCGGGATCATGTGATTGAAGAGAGGGTAGGTGCTGAGCACCGTGCTGGAAAACAGCGGCGATGCTGCATAAGCCCCGCCCACCTGCTGCTGGGAGGGCGGAGTCAGTCTCTTGAACGCAGTCTCGCCGTTGCGTCTTTCCTGTTGAGGCGAGTAACCGTTACAAGTCTCCCGTGGCACGGCGGAGGCCGAATGCGATTTAGGGATGGACAAGTCTAACGGTTCGCTCTGAAGGTGATGGTTTGATTGACGGGGGGACGTGTTGATTGACAGATCCATGTAAGGAGGAGAGCCGAAGCGCAGGTGCTTCCGCTCAGGTAGCGTCGGGGACGTCGGGCCGCCTTCATCTCCCGGCCAGAGTTTGTGCGGGGAATCTTGCGATAGTTGTAAGGGTGTCGGTAAAGGCACGAGGATCTGCTGTGGGACCGAATGCCAGGACGCGCGCTGGGGCGAGGCCAGGTTATTGCACGCAGGTGATCTGTCGTTTTTGTCGTCCCTCGCCTCCCGACGGAGCATCTCCTGCAGCAGGTGTTCGAACTTACTGCGCGAGTGCAGCAGCGGCAGCAGCGTGGTGCCTTTAAACACGCCCGTCCGCATGGCCAGATCCTCCGCAGGGTCCCAGGCCCGGCTCAGAGCGGGCTCCAGCGGGAACTGGCCCAGCGCGCCGTACGGAGATCCCCTTCCTCGGCTGCCGTTCCTCCCCCCGGCCACAGGGGGCGACGTGGGCGATGGGAAGACGTACGCGGGATGGGCGTGTCCGTTAAAATGAGCTCCGTTCCCCGCCGCGCCACCGCCGAGGCACTTCTTGCTGCTGAGGTGTGAGCTGTAGGAGCCCGAGTGACTGAAGCGCTTCTTACAGTTCAAGCACTCGTACGGCTTCTCACCTGCACGGGAGAAACGGACACAGATTTATCCCTTAAAACTCATCTTTGATAATCAAAGTTACATATTTCTTCCTGTAAATATAATGTTTTGGGGCCGATCTGAGCGCAGGGCCTCTTAGGGCGTGTCCGAATACACTTGTGTTAGTTGCTAAAGATGGAAAAAATTGTCCTGATCTATAAGGGTCGTCCCTCGTCTCTTAATGAGTCATGGGTGTGTTTTGGGCGTAACCAATCAGAGCCTCATCTCCCTTTCCCTTTAAAAGCCAGTTGTGCCGCACCATGAGCGGATTCACTATTTACGTGTGTGTGTGTGTGTGTCTGTGTGTGTGTGTGTGCTGCTGCTCGTCCCTGTGTGTGTAATAATCAGAGTGTGTGTCTTTGTGTGTGTGTGTGTGTGCTGCTGCTGTGTGTAATAATCAGAGTGTGTGTGTGTGTGTGTGTGTGTGTGTGTGTGTGCTGCTGCTCGTCCCTGTGTGTGTAATAATCAGAGTGTGTGTCTGTGTGTGTGTGTGTGTGCTGCTGCTGTGTGTGTAATAATCAGAGTGTGTGTGTGTGTGTGTGTGCTGCTGCTCGTCCCTGTGTGTGTAATAATCAGAGTGTGTGTCTTTGTGTGTGTGTGTGTGTGCTGCTGTGTGTAATAATCAGAGTGTGTGTGTGTTTGTGTGTGTGTGTGTGTGTTGCTGTCCCTGTGTGTGTAATAATCAGAGTGTGTGTCTTTGTGTGTGTGTGTGTGTGCTGCTGCTCGTCCCTGTGTGTGTAATAATCAGAGTGTGTGTCTTTGTGTGTGTGTGTGTGTGCTGCTGCTGTGTGTGTAATAATCAGAGTTTGTGTGTGTGTGTGTTGCTGCGCGTCCCTGTGTGTGTAATAATCAGAATGTGTGTCTGTGTGTGATAATCAGAGTGTGTGTGTGTGTGTGTGTGTGTGTGTGTGTATGTATGTGTGCTGCTGCTGTGTGTAATAATCAGAGTGTGTGTCTTTGTGTGTGTGTGTGTGTGCTGCTGCTCGTCCCTGTGTGTGTAATAATCAGAGTGTGTGTCTTTGTGTGTGTGTGTGTGTGCTGCTGCTGTGTGTGTAATAATCAGAGTTTGTGTGTGTTTGTGTGTGTGTGTGTGTGTGTGTGTGTGTGTTGCTGCGCGTCCCTGTGTGTGTAATAATCAGAATGTGTGTCTGTGTGTGTGTGCTGCTGCGCGTACCTGTGTGTGTAATAATCAGAGAGTGTGTATGTGTGTGTGAAAAGTTAAAACGTTTCATCATAATTATGACTTTTAACCAATCACATGGCAGTGTCTTCAGTGCATTTAGGGGTGTGGTCCTGGTCAAGACAATCTCCTGAACTCCAAACTGAATGTCAGAATGGGAAAGAAAGGGGATTTAAGACATTTTGAGCGTGGCATGGTTGTTGGTGCCGGACGGGACAGTCTGAGTATTTCACAATCTGCTCAGTTACTGGGATTTTCACACACAACCATTTCTAGGGTTTACAAAGAATGGTGTGAAAAGGGAAACACATCCAGTATGCAGCAGTCCTGTGGGAGAAAATGCCTTGTTGATGCTAGAGGTCAGAGGAGAATGGGCCGACTGATTCAAGCTGATAGAAGAGAAACTTTGACTGAAATAACCACTCGTTACAACCGAGGTACGCAGCAAAGCATTTGTGAAGCCACAACACACACAACCTTGAGGCGGATGGGCTACAACAGCAGAAGACCACTCATCTCCACTACAAATAGGAAAAAGAGGCTACAATTTGCACGAGCTCACCAAAATTGGACAGTTGAAGACTGGAAAAATGTTGCCTGGTCTGATGAGTCTCGATTTCTGTTGAGACATTCAGATGGTAGAGTCAGAATTTGGCGTAAACAGAATGAGAACATGGATCCATCATGCCTTGTTCCCACTGTGCAGGCTGGTGGAGGTGGTGTAATGGTGTGGGGGATGTTTTCACTGTGCAGGCTGGTGGTGGTGGTGTAATGGTGTGGGGGTGTTTTCACTGTGCAGGCTGGTGGTGGTGGTGTAATGGTGTGGGGATGTTTTCACTGTGCAGGCTGGTGGTGGTGGTGTAATGGTGTGAGGATGTTTTCACTGTGCAGGCTGGTGGTGGTGGTGTAATGGTGTGGGGGTGTTTTCACTGTGCAGGCTGGTGGTGGTGGTGTAATGGTGGGGGGGTGTTTTCACTGTGCAGGCTGGTGGTGGTGGTGTAATGGTGTGGGGGGTGTTTTCTTGGCACACTTTAGGCCCCTTAGTGCCAATTGGGCATGGTTTAAATGCCACGGCCTACCTGAGCATTGTTTCTGACCATGTCCATCCCTTTATGACCACCATGTTCCCATCCTCTGATGGCTACTTCCAGCAGGATAATGCACCATGTCACAAAGCTCCAATCATTTCAAACTGGTTTCTTGAACATGACAATGAGTTCACTGAACTAAAATGGCCCCCACAGTCACCAGATCTCAACCCAATAGAGCATCTTTGGGATGTGGTGGAACGAGCCGTGCCCTGGATGTGCATCCCACAAATCTCCATCAACTGCAAGATGCTATCCTATCAATATGGGCCAACATTTCTAAAGAATGCTTTCAGCACCTTGTTGAATCAATGCCACGTAGAATTAAGGAGAAAGGGGTCAAACACAGTATTAGTGTGTGCTCTAATAATCCTTTAGGTGAGTGTATGTATATATACACTAGCGGTCAAAAGTTTTACAACGGTAAGATTTTTAAAATGCTTTGAAGGAAGTCTCTTCTGCTGCATTTATTTGATTCAAAATACAGCAAAAACAGTAATATTGTAAATGATTTTTACAATGTAAAATAACTTTTATTGGCAATAACTAATTTAATGTACTGAATGTATTTTAAAATGAAATTTATTCCTGTGATCAAAGCTGAATTTATCATCATTACTCCAGTCTTCAGTGTCACATGACCCTTCACTAATCATTCTCATATGAGGATCTGATGATCAACACACAGTTATGATTATTATCAGTGTTGAGAACAGGTGTAAAACATTTTTTTCAGGATTATTTAATGAATATAAAGCCTTTGCAACATTATAAATGTCTCAAAACTTTTAAACGGTAGTACAATGTTACAAAAGCTTTCTATTTCAGAAAAATGCTGTTCTTTTGAACTTTCTATTCATCAAAGAATCCTAAAAAGAATTTCACACACAACTGTTTCCAACACTGATAATAATCATAAATGAATCTTGAGCAGCAGATCCTCATATGAGAATGTGACACTGAACACTGGGATAGTGATGCTCAAAATTGAGTGTTGCCATCATAGGAATAAATTACATTTTAAAATATATTCAAATAGAAAACAGTTATTTTACATTTTAATAATATTTCACAATATTACAGCTTTTTTGAATTTTTGATAGCATAAATGCAGCCTTGGTGAGCAGAAGAGACTTCTTTAAAAACATTTTAAAATCTTACCGTTCTTAAACTATTGACAGCTGGTGTATATCAATATCAAGATGTTTTATATTTTAAATATTTTATTAATATTTTCAAAACAGTGAATTTAACCCCCCCCAAAAAAACTACACACTTGCATAAAACGAAATAAAATACTAAACAGCAAAACAAGAAATAAACATTTGTGTCTTATTTTTGAACAATAAAAATAAGAATAAGTTTTTCCTCCTTATTAGGAGCTATGCAGCATGTATACAGTGTGTGTGTGTGTGTGTGTGTGTTCCTCAAGCACAGTGTAGTGTGTGTGTGTGTGTGTGTTCAAGCACAGGGTACTGTATGTGTGTGTGTGTTCCTCAAGCACAGGGTGCAGTGTGTGTGTGTGTTCCTCAAGCACAGGGTACTGTATGTGTGTGTGTTCCTCAAGCACAGGGTACTGTGTGTGTGTGTGTGTTCCTCAAGCACAGGGTACGTGTGTGTGTGTGTGTGTGTTCCTCAAGCACAGGGTACTGTATGTGTGTGTGTTCCTCAAGCACAGGGTACTGTGTGTGTGTGTGTGTTCCTCAAGCACAGGGTACTGTATGTGTGTGTGTTCCTCAAGCACAGGGTACTGTGTGTGTGTGTGTGTTCCTCAAGCACAGGGTACTGTATGTGTGTGTGTTCCTCAAGCACAGGGTACTGTGTGTGTGTGTGTTCCTCAAGCACAGGAGTGCGGTGTGTGTGTGTGTTCCTCAAGCACAGGGTACGGTGTGTGTGTCCTCAAGCACAGGGTACTGTGTGTGTGTGTGTGTGTTCCTCAAGCACAGGGTACTGTATGTGTGTGTGTGTTCCTCAAGCACAGTGCAGGTGTGTGTGTGTGTTCCTCAAGCACAGGGTACTGTATGTGTGTGTGTTCCTCAAGCACAGGGTACTGTGTGTGTGTGTGTGTTCCTCAAGCACAGGGTACTGTATGTGTGTGTGTTCCTCAAGCACAGGGTACTGTGTGTGTGTGTGTGTTCCTCAAGCACAGGGTACTGTATGTGTGTGTGTTCCTCAAGCACAGGGTACTGTATGTGTGTGTGTTCCTCAAGCACAGGTGTGTGTGTGTGTGTGTTCCTCAAGCACAGGGTACTGTATGTGTGTGTGTTCCTCAAGCACAGGGTACTGTGTGTGTGTGTGTGTTCCTCAAGCACAGGGTACTGTATGTGTGTGTGTTCCTCAAGCACAGGGTACTGTGTGTGTGTGTGTTCCTCAAGCACAGGGTACGTGTGTGTGTGTGTGTTCCTCAAGCACAGAGTGCGGTGTGTGTGTGTGTGTGTGTGTTCCTCAAGCACAGGGTACGGTGTGTGTGTGTGTGTTCCTCAAGCACAGGGTATGGTGTGTGTGTGTGTTCCTCAAACACAGGGCAGTGTGTGTGTGTGTGTTCCTCAAGCACAGGGTACTGTGTGTGTGTGTGTGTGTTCCTCAAGCACAGAGTGCGGTGTGTGTGTGTGTGTGTTCCTCAAGCAGGTGTGTGTGTGTGTGTTCCTCAAGCACAGGGTACTGTGTGTGTGTGTGTGTGTTCCTCAAGCACAGGGTACGTGTGTGTGTGTGTTCCTCAAGCACAGGGCACGTGTGTGTGTGTGTGTTCCTCAAGCACAGGGTACTGTATGTGTGTGTGTTCCTCAAGCACAGGGTACTGTATGTGTGTGTGTTCCTCAAGCACAGGGTACTGTGTGTGTGTGTGTGTTCCTCAAGCACAGGGTACGTGTGTGTGTGTGTGTGTTCCTCAAGCACAGAGTGCGGTGTGTGTGTGTGTGTTCCTCAAACACAGGGTGCACGTGTGTGTGTGTGTGTGTGTTCCTCAAGCACAGGGTACTGTGTGTGTGTGTGTGTGTGTGTGTTCCTCAAGCACAGGGTACGGTGTGTGTGTGTGTTCCTCAAGCACAGGGTACGGTGTGTGTGTGTGTGTTCCTCAAACACAGGGCAGTGTGTGTGTGTGTGTTCCTCAAGCACAGGGTACTGTGTGTGTTCCTCAAGCACAGGGTACGTGTGTGTGTGTGTTCCTCAAGCACAGGGTACGGTGTGTGTGTGTGTTCCTCAAGCACAGGGTACGGTGTGTGTGTGTGTTCCTCAAGCACAGGGTACTGTGTGTGTGTGTGTTCCTCAAGCACAGAGTGCGGTGTGTGTGTGTGTTCCTCAAGCACAGGGTACTGTGTGTGTGTGTTCCTCAAGCACAGGGTACTGTGTGTGTGTGTTCCTCAAGCACAGGGTACTGTATGTGTGTGTGTTCCTCAAGCACAGGGTACTGTGTGTGTGTGTGTGTTCCTCAAGCACAGGGTACGGTGTGTGTGTGTGTTCCTCAAGCACAGGAGTGTGTGTGTGTGTGTGTTCCTCAAACACAGGGTGTGTGTGTGTGTGTGTTCCTCAAGCACAGGGTACTGTGTGTGTGTGTGTGTGTGTGTGTGTTCCTCAAGCACAGGGTGCGGTGTGTGTGTGTGTGTTCCTCAAGCACAGGGTATGGTGTGTGTGTGTGTGTTCCTCAAACACAGGAGTGCAGTGTGTGTGTGTGTGTTCCTCAAGCACAGGGTACTGTGTGTGTTCCTCAAGCACAGGGTACGGTGTGTGTGTGTGTGTGTTCCTCAAGCACAGGTGCGGTGTGTGTGTGTGTTCCTCAAGCACAGGGTACTGTGTGTGTTCCTCAAGCACAGGAGTGCAGTGTGTGTGTGTGTGTTCCTCAAGCACAGGGTACGTGTGTGTGTGTGTGTTCCTCAAGCACAGGGTACGGTGTGTGTGTGTGTTCCTCAAGCACAGGGTACGGTGTGTGTGTGTGTGTGTGTGTTCCTCAAGCACAGGGTACAGTGTGTGTGTGTTCCTCAAGCACAGGGTACGGTGTGTGTGTGTGTTCCTCAAGCACAGGGTGGTGTGTGTGTGTGTTCCTCAAGCACAGGGCACGGTGTGTGTGTGTGTTCCTCAAACACAGGGTACGTGTGTGTGTGTGTTCCTCAAACACAGGGTGCGGTGTGTGTGTGTGTGTGTTCCTCAAGCACAGGGTACTGTGTGTGTGTGTGTGTGTTCCTCAAGCACAGGGTACTGTGTGTGTGTGTGTTCCTCAAGCACAGGGTACGGTGTGTGTGTGTGTTCCTCAAACACAGGTGCGGTGTGTGTGTGTGTGTGTGTGTTCCTCAAGCACAGGGTATGGTGTGTGTGTGTGTGTTCCTCAAGCACAGGGTACGGTGTGTGTGTGTTCCTCAAGCACAGGGTACGGTGTGTGTGTGTGTTCCTCAAGCACAGGGTACGGTGTGTGTGTGTGTGTGTTCCTCAAGCACAGGGTACGGTGTGTGTGTGTGTGTGTTCCTCAAGCACAGGGTACGGTGTGTGTGTGTGTGTTCCTCAAGCACAGGGTACGGTGTGTGTGTGTCTGCGCTGATGTGGTGATCAGCTCTTACCGCTGTGAATGCGCAGGTGCTCTTTGAGGTGATGCTTGTATTTAAAGGCCTTTCCACACTCAATACACTTGAACTTCCTGCTCTCCATACTGGGCTCAGACAAGGAATTCTGGGACATACATGAAATCATGAGCAGTTAGCACACGTCTGCATGCGTGTCAGTGGTTGTGCATGTGTGTGTGTGATGTACCTTGTCGTGGGTGTGGCTGTGGAGCGTGAGGTGGCGCTCCATCTGAGCGCGGTACGGCGAGCTGAACCCACAGAGAGGGCAGACGCTGTCCCGGTCCACTCCGTCCCGCTCCGGGCAGAACTTCAGGTGCTCCCTCAGGGAGGCGTCGAGCCGGAACGTCCGCTGGCAGTACGGACACGTCTGACCGGGGGGGTCAGAGTTCAAGGGCCCGGCGTCTGCACACCGCCAGCAGAGACGACCCGTTATGGTTTATATTGGGATTATATGGCATTAAATGCAGGTGATGCTAGTTTACCTTTCCCCTCCGGTGAGCCGTGCTCTCCCGGAGACCAGCAGACGGGTGACATGTCGTCCTGAACACCGTCTACATGACACGAGCTCCCGGATCCGTTGCGTTGCTGCGTGTGAATCGGGCTGAGCAGATGAGACACCTTCCTCAGCTGAGCCACCGAGTCCTCGATCACATGACCATCCGTCTGACCTGAGAGAGACACGCGTGTTCACATCACCAACACACACACACACACACACTTCAGTGATGGTCTCTTCACGACAGAACCCTGATCATGTCAATGCAACAAAATTACACACCGTATAAAATAATGTGATAATAATAATCATCATTTTCAACCAGATATCATTTCTGGGCTGACATGTTTTAATCCAGATTGAAATAATTATGAAATAACAAGTAAGCAAATAATGTCATATTTATGACTTTTCGTCACACATTTAACCTAGTATCTCATGGTTACATTTCTTTCAGTCATAATTCAGACTTTTTATGTCATACTTATGATTAACCAAAACATGTTTTTTTGGTCAAAATGGGCTTCCATACATATCACTCCGAAATCAAAAGAAAATTATTTTGAATAAAGATAATGCTATATATATATATATACATATATATATATATATATATATATATATATATATATATATATATATATATTATATTATATTACTATTTATATTTTTACTATTACTATTTACTATTTACTATTTACTATTTATATATATATATTACTACTTTAATATTTTGAATATTTTTTAATATATATATACATATATATAATGTATTACATTAATATTTTGAATATTTTTATAGTTTATTTTTATATATATATATATATATATATATATATATATATATAAAATGTATTACCTTAATGTTTTTGTATTTTATATATATATATATATATATATATATATATATATATATATATATATATATATATATATATATATATATATATATATATATATATATATATGTATTTTTATAATGTGTTTATATTTTTGTAATTTATTATTATTATTATTTATTTCAATTCAATTTCGTTTTGTCTATAAAGTTCATTAAAAATCAACCTCAGTTGGCCACAGTGCTGTACATGAAGTATAAACTCATACAGCACAAGAAGAAATATGCATGTCAACATGGATTTAAATACTGAATCATTCATTCAAAATAAATGTATTTTAATATATAAATATAATATCTATTTTTATAGTGTATTTATATTTTATTATAATCATTATTTATTAATATGATTATTTTCATGAGCCTAATAATCAGCGCAGTGAGCATCTGAAGGGTTGGTCGCAGTGATTAGAGCTTATATTGTGATGATGTGTTTGTGTGAAGGAACGCTCCATTGAGAGCAGTAATCCTCAAACACAAGCAGGAGCTCGGCGAGGAGGCCAGCGCTGAGACTGAGGACGAGTGCTCAAGCGCTTGCAGATGTTCTCTCTCATGTGGCCGTGCGGCTCCGCTGTGAAGAGGCTGCTGTAGGTGAGTCCGCCAGCGTTTGATTCTCTCTCGGGTGTTTGATGAGCGCAGCAGTTTTGTGTTTCAGCGCTGCATTATCTGAGGCGAATATCAGCAGAATCACGGAGGTGGGGGACAGTCATTCCAGCCCAGATGATGATTACTCTTAAATGTGTCATATTGTGTGATCACACACAGGAAGAGGCTGATGAGAATGCAGGCCACCGCTGGTCTCCGGCATGCTTTTAAAAGTCACTGATTCAATTCAAAAAATGAAAAGCAAAAAATCTGACATACATGAGTCCGGACCCGCTCAAGGCCGAGGAAAACACGGATGTTCTCTTAAATATTCAGACAGTAGTATGCTACATTGTTGTCACATGACATCTTTATTATGTACAATATATATTATGATCTTACATATACATATTTTTTTAACTGGACATTTATAAATATATATATATATATATATATAGGATTTTTAACTTGATATTTGACATTGTTGCTATATTGTTGTCACAAGACACAGTTATGATATATATATATATATATATATATATATATATATATATATATATATATATATATATATATATATATATATATATATATTTAGCATTTTAATTTTTTGTGCATAGTACAGGCCTGTTCACGGGTGAGAAAAACTTTTTTAAATATTTTTAAAATTTACATTATATATATGTATATATATTTATGTTATGCATGTATAGTATATAAATACTATATATGTAATAATGATATTTGACATTGTTGCTGTATTGTTGTCACAAGACATAATTATATATGATATATATTTTAATCATATAAAAACTTTTAAACTAACTTTTGATATTTTGACAGTGTTTCAATATTGTTGTCACATCACTATTGACATACATTTTTAATTTTTGTACAGACTCATTCAAGGGTGAGAAAGACTTACATTATTCTTCAAAAATTGCATTATTCTAAAAAAATTATATATACATTTTTTTTTACTTGATATTTAAACTTTACACTCACCCTATTTTTTGATAAATCTACACTCAGTGAACATAATACTGCAGGTATGTGCGTGTACAGTAATAACATGTATGTGTGTGTACAGTACTATCATGTATGTGCGTGTACAGTACTATCATGTATGTGCGTGTACAGTACTATCATGTATGTGCGTGTACAGTACTATCATGTGCGTGTACAGTACTATCATGTATGTGCGTGTGCAGTACTATCATGTATGTGCAGCAGTACTATCATGTATGTGCGCAGCAGTACTATCATGTATGTGCGTGTACAGTACTATCATGTATGTGTGTGTACAGTACTATCATGTATGTGCGTGTACAGTACTATCATGTATGTGCGTGTACAGTACTATCATGTATGTGCGTGTACAGTACTATCATGTATGTGTGTGTACAGTACTATCATGTATGTGCGTGTACAGTACTATCATGTATGTACTATCATGTATGTGCGTGCACTGTACTATCATGTATGTGTGTGTACAGTACTATCATGTATGTGCGTGTACAGTACTATCATGTGCGTGTGCAGTACTATCATGTATGTGCGTGTACAGTACTATCATGTATGTGCGTGTACAGTACTATCATGTATGTGCGTGTACAGTACTATCGTGTATGTGCGTGTACAGTACTATCATGTATGTGCGTGTACAGTACTATCATGTATGTGCGTGTACAGTACTATCATGTATGTGTGTGTACAGTACTATCATGTATGTGCGTGTACAGTACTATCATATATGTGCGTGTACAGTACTATCATGTATGTGCGTGTACAGTACTATCATATATGTGCGTGTACAGTACTATCATATATGTGCGTGTACAGTACTATCATGTATGTGCGTGTACAGTACTATCATGTATGTGCGTGCACAGTACTATCATGTATGTACTATCATGTATGTGCGTGTGGAGTACTATCATGTATGCGCGTGTGCATTACTATCATGTATGTGCGTGTGCAGTACTATCATGTATGTGCGTGTGCAGTACTATCATGTATGTGCGTGTGCAGTACTATCATGTATGTGCGTGTGCAGTACTATCATGTATGTGCGTGTGCATTACTATCATGTATGTGCGTGTGCAGTACTATCATGTATGTGCGTGTACAGTACTATCATGTATGTGCGTGTGCAGTACTATCATGTATGCGCGTGTGCAGTACTATCATGTATGCGTGTACAGTACTATCATGTATGTGCGTGTGCAGTACTATCATGTATGTGCGTGTACAGTACTATCATGTATGTGCGTGTACAGTACTATCATGTATGTGCGTGTACAGTACTATCATGTATGTACTATCATGTATGTGCGTGCACTGTACTATCATGTATGTGTGTGTACAGTACTATCATGTATGTGCGTGCACTGTACTATCATGTATGTGCGTGTACAGTACTATCATGTATGTATGCGTGTGCAGTACTATCATGTATGTGCGTGTACAGTACTATCATGTATGTGCGTGTGCAGTACTATCATGTATGCGCGTGTGCAGTACTATCATGTATGTGTGTGTACAGTACTATCATGTATGTGCGTGCACTGTACTATCATGTATGTGTGTGTACAGTACTATCATGTATGTGCGTGTACAGTACTATCATGTATGTACTATCATGTATGTGCGTGTACAGTACTATCATGTATGTGCGTGTACAGTACTATCATGTATGTGCGTGCACTGTACTATCATGTATGTACTATCATGTATGTGCGTGTGCAGTACTATCATGTATGTGCGTGTGGAGTACTATCATGTATGTGCGTGTGCAGTAGTTTTTTTCTCTAAATAACATAGCGCTGTATGAAACATCTGAACTGTAGTTTGCTCCTTTGACCTCCACGTGTGTGTGGCGTCCAGTTATCGCTGGGGAAAGGTTTGGTCATTATCTAGCATCTTTGTGTAAACAAGCGTTTGCTCTGATCAAATAATGTGTTGAGAGAGTTTTCGTGCATGTTTAGTTGTGTGTTGGTACAGTTAGAGGTTCTTCAGATCTTTTACACTAGAGTATAAAAGCTTCAGAAGATCGTGGTGTGAGACTGTAAAAGCGCTCTCGGCTTTAACTGGAGCCTTTATTTGGCATCAGATCCCTGAGACTCACTGAACATGCTGTCGCGCCGCTCGAGGTCTGTGGCCGTGATTCTGTGCGGTGTGTTTTCGCTGTGGATCCAGCTCTCCGGGACAGGACTGCCGGGATCCGTGCCCTCGCTGGCCGTCAGGCTTACTTTATCCTGAGCATCTCGGCTGTCCAGAACCTCCATCCCCCAGACACCGGCCTCATCCTCCCCTTCAGAGCCCAGGCAGCGCTCCACGTCACCTGAGCACATGCAACATCCAACAATCAATGACGTCGTTACACAATAAATGTGCATTAACACTTTACAGTAAGCTTAGACACATGAGCTTTTCTTTCAGTATCTATTGATCTTTGTTCAGTGCTAGGGCTGCACGATGATGACCGAAATCACAAATGTCGATTATTATTAGCATTGAATGATGTTTTAAACAGCTTTATGACATTGTTTGAAGCGAATGCATATTGTTATATCAGAATAAACAAGCTGAAAACACTCTTCATGAATAACTTTTATTGCATTTCTACAGCGGTAAACCTCAAATGTAAAATATGCATTGGTTTGGTATGCATGGTATTATAATGTTATACTCAATCTAAAATAAAGACAAAGACAACCTGTCGAAAGAAAAACATACTTTTTTTGTAATTGTGCCTTTGAATGATTACATAATTGTGGCATCCGTAACTGTAATCATAATTACAAATTTGATTAATTGTGCAGTCCTAGCATTAACTATTGTTATCAGATGCAACTGTTGATTTGAATAATATAGTAATAAATGTACAAAATTAACAACATGCATTGCAAGTGTTGCCGTATTGATTTGATTATTGGTTTGGAAATAATAATACAAAAATATGAATAATTAACCTTCATGCAATGAGAACCCACCACAGCATGTAAAGAGTCTCAGGAATACACACAGACTAACAGTTTTAACCCTAGTTGCCAAGAGTTAAGATTAAGATCTTGTGAAAAACTGCATTAAACAGAACAGATGAAAAAAAACGACAAGTGTGAAGTTCTCAGAAACAAGTGCAAATGTCAGCAATGCCAATGTAAAGGCTTTTTTGAGTGAAGCATTAGATAAAAGAATGAATCTTCACACACACACACACACACACACACACACACACACACGACCCCAGATGTGTGTGTTTAATGTTTGAATTTTTATTCGGGCTAATCGCTTAAATCTTGTAAAAAGTCACAAATGTGCAGCATGAGGTTGATTAGACAGAGCACAGGCAGTGATTGACATCAGCTGGCTTTTATACATGAATAAATACACTCATTATAAGAGCGCATGACGGCTTGAAAGCTCTTAGGAGCTCGGCAGATATTTTCATTTACACACCAGATCGCAGCCTTTGCTCAAAGTTCAGATGCGTAACCTACTTCATGTCTTCATGTGTTCATCAAGAGCCGTATGACTGAGCACATCTGTGGGCGAGGCGGAATCGAGAGCGAGGGCTTTCACGTCGTGAAACTGGACATTATTTGTCATGCTTTGATGCCCTTTAACTAGTAAATATGACATTTACTCATCACCTCGTTTGTGCTGTCTCTGTTATTTTACTCATGATCAGATCTACACTGAATGATCTTTTCATCAGCATTACTATATCCTCCATAAACTGCAGTCAATGCAACAATTAAGCGCTTAAAAATCTCTGAATTATTGTTGATTTCCGGTATCGTTGCACTACAAATATTAATCATAATCTTTTCAATGTCAAATGCATATGATTAAAGCAAATCAAATGCTTGTTGGCACTCATGTAAAAGCTGAATTTTTAAGTCTACTGGAGTGTAAAGATAACAGCGGCATTAAAGCTGATGGTGTGGCGCTGGATCTTTCATCATTCTGACTGTGTGTGTATTAGTGTGTGTGATCAGTTAGGCAGGAAGCTACAGTTTCAATTCGACTGTAATGGAACAAACAATGCAGTGCTGACGCATGCAGTGTGTGTGTGCGTGTGTGTGTGTGTGTGTGAAGACCCACTGCTGCTCACGTATGAGTAATACACCTCTGCTTAACGTACATGTCAAACACGTGCTGTTCCCACCGGTTCACTGCGGAAGCATGCACACACACACACACACACACACACACACACACACTGCATGTACTGACCAGGGTCTTTCCAGTTATGACTGTGCAAAACAGGGGTGATCAAACCAGCAGCAGAAATAAATGGAATGGTGTGTGTGTGTGTGTGTGTGTGTGTGTGTGTGTGTGTGTGTGTGTGTGTGTGTGTGTGTGTGTGTGTGTGTGTGTGTGTGTGTGTGAGTGTGTGAGTGTGTGTGTGTGTGTGTGTGTGTGTGTGTGAGTGTGTGTGTGTGTGTGTGTGTGTGTGTGTGTGTGTGTGTGTGTGTGTGTGTGTGTGTGTGTGTGTGTGTGTGTGTGTGTGTGTGTGTGTGTGTGTGTGTGTGTGTGTGTGTGTGTCTGTGAGTGTGTGTGTGTGTGTGTGTGTGTGTGTGTGTGTGTGTGTGTGTGTGTGTGTGTGTGTGTGTGTGTGTGTGTGTGTGTGTGTGTGTGTGTGTGTGTGTGTGTGTGTGTGTGTGTGTCTCTCGATCTTAAAGGTTTGGACACAATGACACAATTTGTTTGTCATGATCTTAAAAACAACACCACTGCTACATTTCTTTTCTAGTCATTTGTTAACATGTACTCTTTACTTTCTTTCTGCCTTAAATGACCCTAAGTGTTTGACCCAGTCTTTATTAATACACTATTAGCCAACTGTGTGATTTGTATATGTACATTTCTCATAATCTCCTCTGATTTCAGATCTCTCAAAATTGTAATGTAGACGCAAGCATTTTCTGTGAAGCTGCTATGAAACGATATGTATTGTTAAATCGCCGTACACATAAATGTGAATTGAGTAGACATTTATACACACAAACACACACACACACACATGCGCGCGCGCGCGCACACATACACACACACGCACACACACACATATAAGTTTGAACTACTATTTTCCAGAAATATTATGAAGCATTATGAAACAATAAACATCTCAGACTGAAGTGTGTGTGTGTGTGTGTGTGTGTGTGGCATCCAGTTATCATTGTAGAAATGTTTTATTTATTATTTAGCATTTTTAATTTGTGTAAACAAACTTTTGGATTGATCAAATTAAATATATTTGTGCTGTCCAATCGATTATTTGCAAATAATCGCATCCAAAATAAAAGTTCATGTTTACATAATACATGTGTGTGTGAATGATGTTTAATTATTATGTGTATATAAATACACACACATACATGCATATATTTAAGAAAAATGTGTTAGATTTATATATAATATGAATATATACAGGATATACATGCAGATATTTCTTAAATATATACATTTATATACACATAATAATTATACACAGTACACACACATAGATATAGATATAGATATATATATATATATATATATAATGTAAACATTAACTTTTATTTTGGATGCGATTAATCGATTTAACATTATATACACTCCAACGCTTTTTAGGGTTCAGTTCTCATTGACTTTTTCCTTAATAAACTCCCAATTACTGCTTTTTAATATTTAGTAAAGTAGTTGTATTAAGGGATGTAGAATATGGTCATGCATTAATATGTGCTTTATAAGTACTAATAAACAGACGATATCCTAGTCATATGCATGATAATAAGCCTCTAGTTCATAATGAGGACTGGACCCTAAACCCCAGTGTTACTATAGTGTGGCAGATCTGTGTTCAGAGTATCCCATGATGCACCTGATGAATGTCCAGTGGGATCAGGGCTTGAATCTGGACACAGAAGAAGCTCAAATCGTTTTCTGAGTATGAACCATATTTGAATGCATTAATGTGCTATATCTTTTAAAATGAATGTGTCATCATGAGTGGGGGATTCCCTGTGAGCAGAACCATTACACCGGGATTCACTGCAGCGACAGCCGACGCATCCGTCAGGACCACTCGCTTAATCTGTCTGGAGTCAAACACACTCTCACGCAGGCGTTCACTTCAGTCTGTGTGTGTGTGTGTGTGTGTGAGAGAGAGAGTGTGTGAGTGTGAGAGAGAGAGTGTGTGAGTGTGTGTGTGTGTGTGAGAGAGAGAGTGTGAGTGTGTGTGTGTGTGTGTGTGTGAGAGAGAGAGTGTGTGTGTGTGTGTGTGTGTGTGTGTGTGATGGGTAGGTTTAGGGGCAGTGTGTGTGTGTGTGTGTGTGTGTGTGTGTGTGTGTGTGTGTGTGATGGGTAGGTTTAGGGGCAGGGGCAGTGTGTGTGTGTGTGTGTGTGTGTGTGTGTGTGTGTGTGTGTGTGTGTGTGTGATGGGTAGGTTTAGGGGCAGGGGCAGTGTGTGTGTGTGTGTGTGTGTGTGTGTGTGTGGGTGTGTGTATGTGTGTGTGTGTGTGTGTGTGTGTGTGTGTGATGGGTAGGTTTAGGGGCAGGGGCAGTGTGTGTGTGTGTGTGTGTGTGTGTGTGTGTGTGTGGTGTGTGTGTGATGGGTAGGTTTAGGGGCAGGGGCAGTGTGTGTGTGTGTGTGTGTGTGTGTGTGTGTGTGTGTGTGTGTGTGATGGGTAGGTTTAGGGGCAGGGGCAGCAGTGTGTGTGTGTGTGTGTGTGTGTGAGTGTGTGTTTGTGTGTGTGTGTGTGTGTAATGGGTAGGTTTAGGGGCAGGGGCAGGGGCAGTGTGTGTGTGTGTGTGTGTGTGTGTGTGTGTGTGTGTGTGTGTGTGTGTGTGATGGGTAGGTTTAGGGGCAGGGGCAGGGGCAGGGGCAGGGGCAGTGTGTGTGTGTGTGTGTGTGTGTGTGTGTGTGTGTGTGTGTGTGTGTGTGTGATGGGTAGGTTTAGGGGCAGTGTAGGGGATAGAAAATACGGTTTGTATGGTATAAAATGCATTACGCCTATGGAGAGTCCCACATTTCACAAAAACAAACATGTGTGTGTGAGTGTGTGTGTGTGTGTGTTTTTTAATAGCAGATGCATGGAAAATATGCATTTTGTTATTGGTGTTAGACCTGTCACACAGCAATAAATAATATTTTTAAAATGTAATAATAGTAAGTTTGACTTTAACATGTCCTTATTGTTTATTTCTCTCTGCCCATGAAAGTTTGTCCGCCGTTTGCTTTTTTAACGCTTTGTTGTTCTAATTATTTCTAAATACATATTGCATGTTAAAAAAAATAGTGTTTTCTTCTCTCATCTCATTTTATTAATTTTATTTAAAGCATTTACATTTTATCAATAATATTTCATGTTCAACAAATATTGCATATAGATATCCACAGCTTGTCACTCACAACACTACGCATATACATGTCATGAACATTTCTTTTGGATTATTTAATTAATACATATATTAATTGAATGGTATAAATTTAGTCTAAACGTGAAGTGCTGCATTTATATTTGATCCAAAGATTTAACCAAATATGTACCGCCATATCAAGACGAGTTATGTTATATTCCACACGTTCAGCTGGAAAATAAAACCTGCAGTAGAAACAGATGTAGTTATCTGAGCGAGTTTATCTCAGAATGCAAATCCAAACCAAACCTTTACTTTTCCTTTTCAAGCGGTGTGGTTACCCTGAGGTGAGGCATCAGACGGGGCTGTCGCAGCGGCAGGAGTCGCGCTGATGGAGGCGTTGCAAAACTTTCCTTTCTTGCCAAAACACAAAATCCACGCTATTTCATTCTACACTCATTTACTGCCCTAAAACAGGTCTCAAATGATTAAGCATGAGGACGCCTCGAACAGCAGCGTGTTCAAAGACGCCTGGTTTAAAAGGTCAAGTCGCAAATATTATGATGAGCAACAAGAGAAAACACCAGGTCACGGCGGACACATCTGCATCAAAAGCCAAACCACATGTGATTTTACCTTCGGTGAGGTCACGTCCGTGATTAGTATCCTTACAGAAAGTATGCAATGTCTGGAAGAAGCTCAACAACATGCAGTGAATTCTCTGACTCGGCTATTTTCACACTATGACAATGAGTCAGAGACACCACATCACAGTCAACGACCTCCCACGGCTCTGCCATACCTCACACACTATAGAGACGTCACCCAGCACAGCCTCGGCCGCGCCTGTCCCGGAGCCAGGGTCAAACACACACCGTCCACATCATCTAACCTGCCCCTGATTCCCATAAGGCCAGTCATTTCACGTCTGAGCTCTGATAAGGTCTGATAACAGCCGCTTCCTCATCCGAGCGCAGGTGCTGATGAACATCAGAGATGGTATTTCTCTCTCAGAGCTCAACATGTGCATGATATACAAATATATGTTTTTTATGTTCAACAAATCATTCATATATATACACACACACATATATATACACACATACATGTATATTAATTATTTGTTGAACATAAAACATATTATGTGCATGATATATATATATACACCAAGGGCATAACATTATGACCGGTGAATAACACTGATGATCTCTTCCTCACGGCTCCTGTTAGTGGGTGGGATATATTAGGCAGCAAGTGAACATTTTGTCCTCAGAGTTGATGTGTTAGAAGCAGGAAAAATGGGCAAGCGTAAGGATTTGAGCGAGTTTGACAAGGGCCAGATTGTGATGGCTAGACGACTGGGTCAGAGCATCTCCAAAACTGCAGCTCTTGTGGGCTGTTCCCGGTCTGCAGTGGTCAGGATCTATCAAAAGTGCTCCAAGGAAGGAACAGTGGAGAACCGGCCACAGGGTCATGGGCGGCCCAGGCTCATTGATGCACGTGTGGAGCGAAGGCTGGCCCGTGTGGTCCGATCAAACAGACGAGCTACTGGAGCTCAAACTGCTCAAGAAGTTAATGCTGGTTCTGATAGAAAGGGGTCAGAATACACAGAGCATCGCAGTTTGTTGCGTATGGGGCGGCATATTTTAAGATATATATATTCTGTACATTATTGATATTTATTATGAATGAGTGACAAGAAGGGAAAAACAACTATATATTATTTGTTGAACATGCATGAACATGAAAATGATTTATATATATATATATATATATATATATACACACAAATATTTTTTTATGTTCAACAAATTCATATACATATCTACCTACACAACAGATCACCAATGACATGTCAGTCATTCCAGGACCGTGAATGAGAAGAGATCTCAAACGGGCCTCTCAGATCTCAATTCTGTGATGTTTCTGATTCTGATATTATTTCTCCTCTGGGATTTAAGGAGAAACATCTGAATCCAAACACTTCATTAAAATATAACTGATATAACTCATGAGAGAGCTTGGCTTCATGCTTTTGCATGTCTTAAAAAGAAATCGGCAGTGGAGTTAAATGTGCTTACACACACACACACACACACACACACACACACACACACACACACACACACACACACACAGAGAGAGCGAGAGAGAGTCTGTCGTGTTTTAAACCCACGCAAACAAATACCCAGAACAATCAAAAGGTCAAAACTCTGTTCTCTTTAAACATGATTCATCAGATCAGTCTGACATCAGTAACACACACACACACACACACACACACACACACACACACACTGAAGTGTCAGTGTTTAATCAGGTGTTTTTATGAAGTCGGTTCTCCTCACGTTCACAGAGAATCACATTAACTACCACGACTAACCACAGACAAACACAAACTAAAGCGTTTTCTAGTGTTTTAATACTTTCACTTTCTTTTCCTGCAATCTTTGGTTTTTTAAAGTGTTAGTTCTTTACAATAAATGAGATTTTATATCTCATATGAGGATATTTGGGCATTTTTAAAGGTGCCAAAAGGTTTCCAAACACGTTTAGGGCTGTTGTAAACGAAATATCATCAATCATAATGATTCAGTTCATGTTTTAAACACAGTATTCACAGAAACAATCATTTACTCATTTGAGCAGTTAAATATTAAAACTAAACCTTATTTTCTGAAATGTTTCATTTTTAAAGCCTTGATGTATAATGCATTATAAAAGTATTTGAATGCAATAATTGTGCCTTATAATGCATCGTATGGTCTCATGAATAATTGTAACCCTAGTTATAATACACTTTTAGAAAGTATAATGCATTAAAACACAACAAACAGCCAATTTCAGATGCAACAAGTAATATGTGAATATTATAATGCATTTTAAAGTTATTAATTAAAAGATATAATGCACTATAACGTACATTATGAATACATTTATAGTGCATTATACATAAAAAGTTAACCGTCTTTCTTTACAATAAATGACAGATTATACTTTATAGTTAAGCAGTTAAAATGCAACTTAATGAGTTTTGTTTTTAAAGTGTTTGTGCATCCTTAACAATAAATGACACTTGACATTTTATATCTGATATGACATATTCAGGCATTAAAAACTTCTAGGGCTGTATCTATAATCGCGATATATATCTTGAAACATGATTATTGCGACATCAACACAATATGTCTTTCAAAACCTATTTGGGTGAACAACATTGAGTTTCAACAAGAGATTTTTCTAAATATCTCCTGGAACGATTTGAGGGTGAGTAAATGCTGACGGAATATTAATTTGATTTATTTTCTGTCATGTAAATGCACTTTTTCATTAGTTCTGCATGATCACCGGAGGCCATTGCTTACGGTAAAGCACCTCTGCGTCGCCCCTGATCTAGTGAACTGAAGAAGTGACTTGTTATCCGATCTGCATGATCAGGTTGTGCTGGGACTGCATGTGAGATACTGAGAATGCAAAACTCTCCATCAGGGTTGGCCCCGCTGAATCACATGCTTCAGGGTTTCCCGTAAACGCCGCGGGAAGAAACCCCTTCAGCACCGACCAGCGACAGACTGCAAAGGTGTGATTTAGCAAACCCAAAAAGAAGAAGCCATGAGAAAACTTGCTGTAGGGAAAGTGTGTGCATGCAGATGAGAGAGCTAGGATGTTAGCATGACAGGAGTGCGCGCGCGTGTGTGTGTGCGTGTGTGAGAGACGCAAGACCCCTGACTCAGATAGTGCGAGATATTCAAACGACAGCAGCGGAAATTCCCTGCGCTGATCTGGCCAAAGGCACGATGATGACAGAGGCATTCACCAGCGCTGCATGACAGAATGCCGTATTACACAGATCTCTGCTTCTTCTCTGCTAGAGGAATCACTCACACACACCGGGAGCGAGAAATGCCTTGAAATAAACTGGTTTGAACTGATCTAACTGGGCTTGTTGGGCTTGTGGGTGAAAAAGGAAATGATATCAGTAGATTTTATCATGAAAATAACACCATACAGCAGTTTATGTACGGCGTGTGTACATCCAGGCTGAACGAATAGACAAAGTGTATTTTGCATTATTTCAATAATATTTTTTGTTAAATTCATTGATCTTATTTATTCATTTTTTTACTTACAATCCATTGCATTCAGATCTGCCTCCAATAAATGCCAACTCATTTCCACTGCGACTTTAAGCCACCAGAACAAACCCAGATAACAGAAATACACTCGGAGAATGCTTTGCAAGCGTTGCATTAACATTAGTTCTGACTGTTCTCTCAACGTTACATGAACATTCCATTTGATCATTCCTCAAACATTATGGGAACGTTTCGGAATGTTCAGAGAACAAGTGCAACATTTAAAAACAACAGATGAACATGAAAGTGAATTTTGTATTATTTCATTTCCCTTCATGTCTCTTACAGCAGCACATCTCTGAATGATTTTTGACATTAAAGTCAGCATGAAATTCAAATCTATTTTGTAAATGAATGTTGGTTTTTTTTGCAATATTGTTTAATTTTTGTTCATTTTTTTTCAATATTTTGACCTTCAAATCCACTGCATTCAGATCTGCCTCCAATTTTTTATGCAAACAAATCAAAATCCACAGAACATTTCTGTTGAATTCAATCCGTTTCCCTTCATGTTTCTTACATGCACATCTCTGATTGATTTTTGACATTAAAGTTGGCTAAAAATCCAACAACAACTCAAAATCCACACAACAAGGTTTTTAAGATAATCCATTTCACTCGTATGAACGGCACGATATGCACAAAGAAAAGATCCGTCCTCATTTCCACTGCGACTTTAAGCCACCAGAACAAACCCAGATAATAGAAATACACTCGGAGAATGCTTTGCAAGCGTTGCATTAACATTAGTTCTGACTGTTCTCTCAACGTTACATGAGCATTCCATTTGATCATTCCTCAAACATTATGGGAACGTTTCGGAATGTTCAGAGAACAAGTGCTACATTTAAAATGGAACATTTCAGAAAAAAAGAACGCTTCATGAACGATGTACTGTATATATAATGTTTTTGTGAGAACGTTATTCTGATGTTCTATTTGTGCTACTAGAAGAACGTTTGTGAGATGTGCATTTTTTTTCTCGTGGCTCAAAGTCAAGAATGTGTGGTCACAGAAAAGATAAACTGAAGATACATTATGAGGTAAAAATAGTAAGAAGACGTGTGATTTAAGACAGATGTTTTCTTCAGTCTTTGATTTGATTAGCTCACGTCATTTAATGGCCTCCGTGCGGATCTATCGCTCTCGGACTGTAATCTAAACCATGCTTTTTATGCTGCAATTAATAAAATGGTAATGAGCCAGCTGTTTTATTGCCTTGCCTTGCGTTTGGCATTTTTGTGGTTTCTGTGAGATCTGTGTATAGAGAACATCACCCTTCACCTCGGCTTTTCAAGCATCAGCACTGAAGTGTCTCTCAAACCCTCAGGGTGTCAAAAAGTGTGTGAATGTGGGTCGCCCGAGCTTAGTCAGTTATTGACATGCATATCTCAGAGTCACGAGAAATGATGAGATCTGAGAAACATCTGAGAAGCAGGAGAACGCGTTTCATTTCATTGCAGAAACAACAGAGATTTCAAAGTGAATTTTCTTTCTAACATGCTCATTTCGCAGAACCAGGACAGGACTTGAGCCGCAATCGTGTGCTGTATTTACTGTATGTGTGTGTGTGCATGCAGCTGTGGTGCATGTGTGTGTCTCTGGTTAGTGCTGCAGTCCAGGAATGTCGCAGCGAGTCTATGATCGCAAACACACACCACATTCTGAATCAAACCAATCCTTTGCCATTACTGTCTTGTCTCAAATCTCTCCCGCTCTCACACCGCACTATAAATACCTTTGCTTCCCCCCCAAATTTGTTTTCCTCGTCTTTTTTTTCCATC
>CM040921.1:1110000-1122500 GCA_023029165.1 Gobiocypris rarus | reverse complement strand
AAGTGGGAAGTAGGATAGCATGTATATACACACACACACACTCACACACACACACAGACTCACTGGACAGTTTTTTAGGTACCCCTGATACACAAAAATCAAGTCAGCCAATCACATTGCAGCAACTCAACTCATTTAGGCATGTAGACATGATGAAGATGATCTGCTGAATGAGGAAGAACGCTGATTTAAGAATCTGCTGATCTACTGGGATTTTCACACTCAACCATCTCTAGGTTTACAGAGAATGGTCCAAAAAAGATAGAATATCCAGTGTGTGAGAATGTCTTGTTGATGTCAGAGGTCAGAGGAGAATGACCAGACTGGGTCAGCTGATAGAAAGGCAACAGTAACTCAAATAAGCTCTCGTCTCAACCCGAGGTTCAGAAGAGCATCTCTGAATGCACAACACGTCCAACATTGAAGCAGACGGACTACAGCAGCAGAACACACACCGGTGACACTCCTGAGCCTACAATACACACCGGATCACCAACACTGGACAATAGAAGAGTGGAGAAAATGATGAGTCCGAATGTGGCGTAAACATCATGAAATCATGGATCCGGCCAGACTTGTATGGCCAAACACACCAAAAGTGTGACGAGACATATCATCAATGGACATTGAGAGCATTGAAACAATGCTCTCAATGCAGAATGCTGAACAGTTAATACATGCGTTCATGAGCTCAAGGCTAGATTATTGTAATGCTCTACTGGGTGGTTGCCCTGCTCGCTTAATAAACAAACTCCAGCTGGTCCAAAACGCAGCAGCTCAAGTTCTTACTAGAACCAGGAAGTGTGATCACATTAGCCCGGTTCTGTCAACACTGCACTGGCTCCCTATTAAACATCGCATACATTTTAAAATCTTGCTAATTACTTACAAAGCACTAAATGTTTTAGCTCCCCAGTATTTAAGTGAGCTCTTAACGCATTATAATCCATCACGTCCACTGCGGTCTCTAAACTCTGACCAGCTGATAATACCTAGAGCAGTGGTTCCCAACCTTTTTTCCTCGAAGGCCCCCCTCCTCTCCGTATCAATACTGCAAGGACCACAGTATTGGTCTTTGCAGACGTGGATCTGAGTACTTGCGAAGAAGGTCAAATATAAAAGAAAAGGGAACTCTTATATGCTATTCATCTAGCAAAGTATTTGCCTTAATGCGCCATTCACGTGCTATCGGACATTTCCCACTTCTGAAGTCGTGATTACGGGCTCATCGCATTCAAATTTTGACTTGACCTAGGAAACTAGTAAGTTAAGTTTTTTACGATAATCGCACGTGAAGGGAGCATAAGTCACAAGCCGGGTTTGCATTACAGATTTGGACAAAACATTTGCGATATTTGCTAAATGTCGATAAAAAAATGATTGTGAAATGACGGTGTTTCATTAACCGAAGTTATGCGACTAAAACTTGTTTTTGTTTTTCTCGCAATAAATTATTCCAAAATATTATACCACAAATGTTGGTAGGTTTATGTATATCCCAGCCACTGCACTAGCCATTATTTTTAATGGAAGGAGACGTATGTGTTATCCAAGCATTAATGGCAAGGAAAACCCCTTACCTTTGAGCGTTTGAGGTGTGTGTGTTGTGTGTGTGTGTGTGAGCGTAAAAACAGTTTTGCGATATACATTTCAGTTTGTGCAATTTAAAGGGTAATGTAAAACGTGGCTATAGACTTTGATGTAATTGAGTATTTAATGCTGCCTTCACATGCTATCGGAATTACGAGTTTCCTAGATTGGTCATGAACGCCCTCTCAAAATTTCAATGCACTGAGCTCGTAATCACGACTTCAGAAGTGGGAAGTAGGAGATTTCTGATAGCACTTGAAGGCAGCATTACTGCCTGAAGTAAGATATGTTGTTATTTCTGAATTAGATAGTGAACATGTACGTGCACAACTGTATTCTCGCTTATTTCCTTCAGGAGCCACTTCTTTGTAGAAGTTTGTCTTTTGACCTCCCCGGAAACCTCAGTTGTCCCGAGGGGAATGGCAGGAGTCCAACTCCAGTCCAATGGTTGCATTATCAGTGGAGTACCATTCAACAAGTGTGGCAGAATATTCATTCTATTTATGAATCGAAGCTTCAACTCAACACTGAGTAAATCACTAAAACACTGAGATTAATTGTTAAAATGTTTTTATACTGCGTTTCAATAACACCTTTTCCGTAACAAATCAGGCTGTAATAGTGTGTTATCTTTAAACACCACAGCCGACTTCCATGTCCATCCCTTCATGACCACAGTGGACCATCTTCTGATGGCTGAACACGTCAAAAAGCTCAAATCATCTCCGACTGGGTTCCTGAACATGACAGTGAGTTCTCTGAGCTGATCGCCAGATCTCAGTCCAGTAGAGCAGCTTTGGGATGAGCTGGAACGGGAGGTTCACATCTGCAGAAACTGTGATGATTTCATGACAATATGGAGAAAGATCTATGAGGAATGTTTCCAGCAGCTTGACGAGTCTCTTAAAGCAGTTCTGAGGGCAAGAGCGGGTCCGACCCGCAAGTAAGGTGTACCTAATAAAGTGGCCAGTGAGTGTGAATATATATATATATATATATATATATATAAGTAGCTAAATGTAATAACCATAGAAGTCTAGATAGACTGTGTGAATGTGTGTGTGTGTGTGTGTGTGTGTGTGTGTGTGTGTGTGTGTGTGTGTGTGTGTGTGTGTGTGTGTGTGTGTGTGTCACAGTCCACATTCATTTGATTTGATTTAATTTGCGTGTTAATAAGAATCTAAAGTAAAGTCATAAAAACTCTCTAATTAAAGTCACTGAAAGTGCAGAGACGGCAAAAACCCTAAAGGAACTAAGTGTGTGTGAGTGTGTATGTGTGTGTGTGAGTACTGATTCTGTTGCCAAAAAAAGAGAGAAAGAAAAGTGGAAAAAGAACTAAATAAAATGAAATTGAGTGGGTTGGAAAAATGGGAAGTTTAAAAAGGCAAACGGGGTTTTTAAGAGAATATTTGATGTGTATCACTGGAGGACTGTGTGTGTGTGTGTGTGTGTGTGTGGGTATTGTGTGTGTGTTACTGTAAGTCGAAGCAGAAGGGCTCGTGGGCCGTGTGTGTGTTTGATGTGTGTCTGATGTGGTTTTGGGGGGAAGGGAGCTGTGTGTGGCGTCAGTGGGACCCAAACGGAGCTCAGAAGTCTCTTTCCCTCCGATCATGTGTGTGTGTGTGTGAGAGAGAGAGTGTGTGTGTGTGCTTATGTGTGTATGTGAGAGAGTGTGAGAGAGAGTGTGTGTGAGAGTTTGTCGATCGGATACATGGACAATCACAGTGTGAGTGTGTGTTTGTGTAAGTGTGTGTGTGTGTGTGAGAGAGTGTGTGTCCATTGGATACATGGACAATCAGTGTGAGTGTGTGTGTGTGTGTGTGTGAGTGTGTGTGAGTGTGTGTGTGTGTGATGGGAAGGTTTAGGGGCAGTGTGTGTGTGTGTGTGTGTGATGGGTAGGTTTAGGGGCAGTGTGTGTGTGTGTGTGTGTGTGTGTGTGTGTGATGGGTAGGTTTAGGGGCAGGGGCAGTGTAGGGGGATAGAATATACAGTTTGTACAGTGTATAAAATGCATTACGCCTATGGAATGTACCCACAAAGATAGTGAACCAGACATGTGTGTGTGTGTGTGTGTGTGTGTGTGTGTGTGTGTGTGTGTGTGTGTGTGTGTGTGTGTGTGTGTGTGTGTGTGTGTGAGTGTGCTTATGTGTTTATGTGAGAGTGTGTCGATCGGATACATGGACAATCAGTTTGAGTGTGTGTATGAGTGTGTGTGAGTGTGTGTGTGTGTGTGTGTGTGTGTGTGTGTGTGTGTGTGTGTGTGTGTGTGTGTGTGTGTGGACTGGTAATCCCTATGGTTTGGGGACAAAATGTCCCCACAAAGATGGCAATATCCAAAATCCTTGTGGGGAAATTTTTTGGTCCCCATGAGGAAAACAGAGAGTGTGAGAGTGTGAGTGTGTGCGTATGTGTGTGTGAGAGTGTTTGTGTGTGCTTATGTGTGTGAGAGTGTATGTGAGAGTGTGTGTTTGCGTATTTGTGTGTGTGTGTGTGTGTGTGTGTGCGTATGTGGGTGTGTGTCGATCGGATACATGGACAATCACAGTGTGTGTGTCTGAATTTCTTCATTATCAATAATATTTCTGGTCGTCACTCTGTCATCTATCCAAACTTGTATCTGCTACGCAAAAAAAAAAAAAATGTAATTGCTAATTTTTACAATTCTGACTTTTTTTCCACACATTTTGCAATTCAAAAATTTTTTTACACTTTTTTCTCACAATGTCAGAATTCTGAGATATTAACTCAGAACTGTTAGATAAATAGTTTTTTTTATTTTTCAAGCTTCCACAGCCATCGACCACAGGCGTTTAAACAAACCTGCAGATATCCCCATTCTCCTAAACCCCAGAAGAGCTCAGAGATCCCAAACGTTTATTATCAGATGATCTTCTCGTTTATGACCATCCGTGAGTCTGTCAGAACTCTGATGTAATCGGATTCAGCGCTGGCTTCCTTTCTCACGACTCGACTTCCTCCCGTCAGATCCCTGGACTTATCAAATCTGACCATCTCCATTATCTCGTCCCGCTGCTGATATCCATGACACATACAGGAGAAGTTGCAACACATTCTCTCATTCTCTTCTAATAATCCGAGAGTTCAAACACATCCTCGCTCAGATAACGAGACCTGGGTATTAGATTTACATATAGCAAATCTCAACTGCATGATTGTTTATATCATTGCAAAATATAACTCTATTATCACAATATAACTATTAAAACATGAACCCAGCTGACAAAACATGTTCTGAAAAGGTTTATTACATTTATGAAAACATTATTTCTGAACATTCTCTGAGCGTTACTCTTGAGTGTTCTCTGAGCGTTACTCTTGAGTGTTCTCTGAGTGTTACTCTTGAATGTTCTCTGAGCGTTACTCTTGAGTGTTCTCTGAGCGTTACTCTTGAGTGTTCTCTGAGGGTTACTCTTGAGTGTTCTCTGAGCGTTACTCTTGAGTGTTCTCTGAGCGTTACTCTTGAGTGTTCTCTGAGTGTTACTCTTGAATGTTCTCTGAGTGTTACTCTTGAGTGTTCTCTGAGTGTTACTCTTGAGTGTTCTCTGAGTGTTTCTCTTGAGTGTTCTCTGAGCGTTACTCTTGAGTGTTCTCTGAGCGTTACTCTTGAGTGTTCTCTGAGCGTTACTCTTGAATGTTCTCTGAGCGTTACTCTTGAGTGTTCTCTGAGCGTTACTCTTGAATGTTCTCTGAGCGTTACTCTTGAATGTTCTCTGCGCGTTACTCTTGAGTGTTCTCAGAGCGTTACTCTTGAGTGTTCTCAGAGCGTTACTCTTGAGTGTTCTCAGAGCGTTACTCTTGAATGTTCTCTGATCGTTACTCTTGAATGTTCTCAGAGCGTTACTCTTGAGTGTTCTCAGAGCGTTACTCTTGAGTGTTCTCAGAGCGTTACTCTTGAATGTTCTCTGATCGTTACTCTTGAATGTTCTCTGATCGTTACTCTTGAGTGTTCTCAGAGCGTTACTCTTGAGTGTTCTCTGAGCGTTACTCTTGAATGTTCTCTGATCGTTACTCTTGAATGTTCTCTGAGTGTTACTCTTGAGTGTTCTCAGAGGCGTTACTCTTGAATGTTCTCTGAGCGTTACTCTTGAGTGTTCTCTGAGTGTTACTCTTGAATGTTCTCTGAGCGTTACTCTTGAATGTTCTCTGAGCGTTACTCTTGAATGTTCTCTGAGCGTTACTCTTGAATGTTCTCTGAGCGTTACTCTTGAGTGTTCTCAGAGCGTTACTCTTGAGTGTTCTCAGAGCGTTACTCTTGAGTGTTCTCTGAGCGTTACTCTTGAATGTTCTCTGAGCTTTACTCTTGAATGTTCTCTGATCGTTACTCTTGAGTGTTCTCAGAGCGTTACTCTTGAATGTTCTCTGAGCGTTACTCTTGAATGTTCTCTGATCGTTACTCTTGAATGTTCTCTGAGCGTTACTCTTGAGTGTTCTCTGAGTGTTACTCTTGAGTGTTCTCTGGGCGTTACTCTTGAGTGTTCTCTGGGCGTTACTCTTGAGTGTTCTCTGAGCGTTACTCTTGAATGTTCTCTGAGCGTTACTCTTGAGTGTTCTCAGAGCGTTACTCTTGAGTGTTCTCAGAGCGTTACTCTTGAGTGTTCTCTGAGCGTTACTCTTGAATGTTCTCTGAGCGTTACTCTTGAATGTTCTCTGATCGTTACTCTTGAGTGTTCTCAGAGCGTTACTCTTGAGTGTTCTCTGAGCGTTACTCTTGAATGTTCTCTGATCGTTACTCTTGAATGTTCTCTGATCGTTACTCTTGAATGTTCTCTGAGCGTTACTCTTGAGTGTTCTCAGAGCGTTACTCTTGAGTGTTCTCAGAGCGTTACTCTTGAATAGTCTCTGAGCGTTACTCTTGAGTGTTCTCTGAGTGTTACTCTTGAATGTTCTCTGAGCGTTACTCTTGAATGTTCTCTGAGCGTTACTCTTGAATGTTCTCTGAGCGTTACTCTTGAATGTTCTCTGAGCGTTACTCTTGAATGTTCTCTGAGCGTTACTCTTGAGTGTTCTCAGAGCGTTACTCTTGAGTGTTTTCAGAGCGTTACTCTTGAGTGTTCTCTGAGCGTTACTCTTGAATGTTCTCTGAGCGTTACTCTTGAATGTTCTCTGATCGTTACTCTTGAGTGTTCTCAGAGCGTTACTCTTGAATGTTCTCAGAGCGTTACTCTTGAGTGTTCTCAGAGCGTTACTCTTGAGTGTTCTCTGAGCGTTACTCTTGAGTGTTCTCAGAGCGTTACTCTTGAATGTTCTTTGAGCGTTACTCTTGAATGTTCTCTGAGCGTTACTCTTGAGTGTTCTCAGAGCGTTACTCTTGAGTGTTCTCAGAGCGTTACTCTTGAATGTTCTCTGAGCGTTACTCTTGAATGTTCTCTGAGCGTTACTCTTGAGTGTTCTCTGAGCATTACTCTTGAATGTTCTCTGAGCTTTACTCTTGAGTGTTCTCTGAGCGTTACTCTGAGCGTTACTCTTGAGCGTTCTCTGAGCGTTACTCTTGAGTGTTCTCTGAGCGTTACTCTTGAATGTTCTCTGAGCGTTACTCTTGAATGTTCTCTGAGTGTTACTCTTGAATGTTCTCTGAGCGTTACTCTTGAGTGTTCTCTGAGCGTTACTCTTGAATGTTCTCTGAGCGTTACTCTTGAATGTTCTCTGAGCGTTACTCTTGAGTGTTCTCTGAGTGTTACTCTTGAACGCGTTCTCTGAGCGTTACTCTTGAATGTTCTCTGAGCGTTACTCTTGAGTGTTCTCTGAGTGTTACTCTTGAACGTTCTCTGAGCGTTACTCTTGAGTGTTCTCTGAGCGTTACTCTTGAGTGTTCTCTGAGCGTTACTCTTGAGTGTTCTCTGAGCGTTACTCTTGAGTGTTCTCTGAGCGCGTTACTCTTGAATGTTCTCTGAGCGTTACTCTTGAGTGTTCTCTGAGCGTTACTCTTGAGTGTTCTCTGAGCGTTACTCTTGAGTGTTCTCTGAGCGTTACTCTTGAGTGTTCTCTGAGCGTTACTCTTGAGTGTTCTCTGAGCGTTACTCTTGAATGTTCTCTGAGCGTTACTCTTGAGTGTTCTCTGAGTGTTACTCTTGAGTGTTCTCTGAGCGTTACTCTTGAGTGTTCTCTGAGCGTTACTCTTGAGTGTTCTCTGAGTGTTACTCTTGAGTGTTCTCTGAGCGTTACTCTTGAATGTTCTCTGAGCGTTACTCTTGAGTGTTCTCTGAGCGTTACTCTTGAGTGTTCTCTGAGCGTTACTCTTGAGTGTTCTCTGAGCGTTACTCTTGAATGTTCTCTGAGCGTTACTCTTGAGTGTTCTCTGAGCGGTACTCTTGAGTGTTCTCTGAGCGTTACTCTTGAGTGTTCTCTGAGCGTTACTCTTGAGTGTTCTCTGAGCGTTACTCTTGAGTGTTCTCTGAGCGTTACTCTTGAGTGTTCTCTGAGCGTTACTCTTGAATGTTCTCTGAGCGTTACTCTTGAGTGTTCTCTGAGCGTTACTCTTGAGTGTTCTCTGAGCGTTACTCTTGAGTGTTCTCTGAGCGTTACTCTTGAGTGTTCTCTGAGCGTTACTCTTGAGTGTTCTCTGAGCGTTACTCTTGAATGTTCTCTGAGTGTTTCTCTTGAGTGTTCTCTGAGCGTTACTCTTGAGTGTTCTCTGAGCGTTACTCTTGAGTGTTCTCTGAGCGTTACTCTTGAGTGTTCTCTGAGCGTTACTCTTGAGTGTTCTCTGAGCGTTACTCTTGAATGTTCCGTTACTCTTGAATGTTCTCTGAGCGTTACTCTTGAGTGTTCTCTGAGCGTTACTCTTGAGTGTTCTCTGAGTGTTACTCTTGAGTGTTCTCTGAGCGTTACTCTTGAGTGTTCTCTGAGCGTTACTCTTGAGTGTTCTCTGAGCGTTACTCTTGAATGTTCTCTGAGCGTTACTCTTGAGTGTTCTCTGAGCGTTACTCTTGAATGTTCCGTTACTCTTGAATGTTCCGTTACTCTTGAATGTTCTCTGAGCGTTACTCTTGAATGTTCTCTGAGCGTTACTCTTGAGTGTTCTCTGAGTGTTACTCTTGAGTGTTCTCTGAGTGTTACTCTTGAGTGTTCTCTGAGCGTTACTCTTGAGTGTTCTCTGAGCGTTACTCTTGAGTGTTCTCTGAGTGTTACTCTTGAGTGTTCTCTGAGGGTTACTCTTGAGTGTTCTCTGAGCGTTACTCTTGAGTGTTCTCTGAGCGTTACTCTTGAGTGTTCTCTGAGCGTTACTCTTGAGTGTTCTCTGAGCGTTACTCTTGAGTGTTCTCTGAGCGTTACTCTTGAGTGTTCTCAGATTTACTCTTGAGTGTTCTCTGAGCGTTACTCTTGAGTGTTCTCTGATCGTTACTCTTGAATGTTCTCTGAGCGTTACCCTTGAACGTTTTCGCTCCTTCATGCTTAAACTCAAGGTCTTTATGTGTTACTCATCGCAATGAACCTAAAACCTTCATTGATGCTCATGATCTTATTGTGAGTGATTCATTAGTGCACAAAAAAAAAACATGAATTAAGAGAGTACAAAAAAACTTGATTTCATGAACTAAAGGTTTATTGCCAATAACAGGCACAAGAGAATGAGTGCATCATGTACAACCACTCTCTCTCTCTCTCTCTCTCTCTCTCTCTCTCTCTCTCTCTCTCTGTGTGTGTGTGTGTGTGTGTGTGTGTGTGTGGGTAGATTTAGGGGCAGGGGCAGTATAGGGTGATACCATGTACAGTTTGTACAGTATAAAATACATTACGCCTATGGAAAGTCCCCACAATTCACAAAAACCTAACATGTGTGTGCGTGTGTGTGTGTGTGTGTGTGTGTGTAAATTGAGCATAACAGCTCACTCCCACAAGCAAACACACTTCACTCAGCAAAGATACACTGTTTACAACCCGTCTGTCCATCACGACACATTGCACACAAACAAAACTCTTTACGGGTGTGTGTGTTTGTGTATTTACCACACTGGAGAACTGTGGGTGTGTGTGTGTGTGTGTGTGTGTGTGTGTGTGTGTGTGTGTGCGAGTGTGAATGTTTAAAGCGGTCAGCCCTGCATAGGTGTTTGTGTTTAGACTTAATCTGACAAGCAAACGTGAATATTAACACTGCAAAGGCATCCGTTGAGTGAGTCTAAGAGGCTTTACATGCCATTCCACGCAAACAAGAACATTCTGGAAAGGTTCTCTCAACGTAATGAACAAACATTCGTCCAGTGACATTAATAGAACGTTCCTTCAACTTGGTCTTTAATAATGTTCTCAAAACGTTAGCGCAAAAACAAAAAGGAAAATGTTTCTCTTTCAAACCTCAGGAGACTGAAAGAGCTTCAGCTTCGTCTCAGATGATTCTCCTAAAATTCCTCAAAAGAAACAGAAATATAAACGAACGCTCTCCTTCCTGTCCTAAAGAATCTTAACCAGATCAAATGTGTGATTTTTCTGTCTCGCTCTCAAAACTACCGAATGCAGATGCCAAAGTGATTTAATGCCGCAGGACATTTTATGCGTGTGTGTTCTTTATAAGACGCTGGACTGAATGTGACCAGAGCTCAACATGTGAGTCACACGAGCGGCCACACACACAGACGTGACCCGAGGAAACACACGTGACAACACTCGCTTATCGTGCATATGAGACATTAACATGATCATGTTTCTCATATATGAGAAGATCAGAGATGTTCAGCTTAATAAAGACCAGCGCTGATGATGATGATCTACATCGCACAACAGACACACAAATCACAACTGCTATAATGTCACAAAATGGATTATAACTATATTTCCATCCAGCTCTAATCTGCTAAATGACGATATTAAGATATTATAACATTTAAAATCATATTTTTCTGTTAAGCCACATTGAAACTTTGTGTATTTGTGAAAAGCGCTATAAATAAATGTGATAGATTTTACTATAATCTGATGTTTTGCTTCCAAATTAAATATAATGAGACGATTATCACTTTTATTTTTTATATAATATAAACTGTAAGTTTAAAACAGAACACAATTTTAATAAATAAAAAATGCATTAATTGCATCTAACATAAAAGTTTGTTTATATAATACACACACACACACACACACACACACACACACACACACACACACACACACACACACACTCACACACACACACACACATATACTGTATATATATATATATGTTAGGGTTGTGTTTATATATGTGTGTGTGCTGTGTATAATTATTTTGTATGTATAAATACACGCAAATGTATATATTTAAGAAATATTTGCATGTATATTTATACAGTTTATATTATATATAAATATAAATATTTTATATATAAAAATAAATGTGTGTATTTATACATATATTGTGATATATAATGTTAAAATGACTTATATTACTATCATAATTCATCTCAAAATGAAACATTCACGTTTTTCTGAGACACTTTTACTGTCCCAATATCTAAAATTTTCAATGTCATGCATTTTGAATTAATATTTCCAGCAGAAATAACTATATTCTGATATATTCAGTTTTATAAATAAATTTACTTATATTTTGGTGCTAATTAATTTAGCCATCTCACTGTGTGTGTGCTGTGTATAATTATTTTGTATGTATAAATACACAAATGTATATATTTTAGAAATATTTGCATGTATATTTATACAGTTTATATTATATATAAATATAAATATTTTATATATAAAAATAAATGTGTGTATTTATACATACATAATAATTATACACCACACACATATATATATATTATGTAAACACAAACTTTTATGTTAAATGCTATTAATCACGATTAATCGATTAGCCAGAACTAAACACACACACACACACAAACACACACATATTGCGGCATTAAAATTGCTATCATAATAAATTTTGCCAGCGATCTCACAATGAAACACCTACAACTTCTGAGACATTTTTATTGTACCAATATCTAAAAGTTTCAAATACAATGCATTTTTAATCAATATTTCCAGCATAAATAACTATATTGTGATATATAAAGTTATACAGCATTCAAATTGCTTATAATTTTGTCCAATTTAATTTTGCCAGCAATCTCACAATAAAATGTGCACAACTTCTGAGACACCTTTTTACTGTCCCATTATCTAAAAATATTAAATAGAAAAAACTAATTAATGCAGTTTCCAGCAGAAATAACTATATTGTGATATATAATGTTAAAATGACTTATATTACTATAATAATTTATCTCAAAATGAAACATTCACGTTTTTCTGAGACACTTTTACTGTCCCAATATCTAAAATTTTCAATGTCATGCATTTTGAATTAATATTTCCAGCAGAAATAACTATATTCTGATATATTCAGTTTTATAAATAAATGTACTTATATTTTGGTGCTAATTAATTTAGCCAGCGATCTCACAATAAAACAAACAGGTTTTCTGAGACATTTTACTGTACCAATATCAAAAATGCAAAAACAGAACATTTTTTATTAAATTTCCAGCAGAAATAAATATATTTTGACATATCCAGTTATGAAATTACTTACAATTTGGTCCAAATTAATTTTGCCAGCGATCTCGCAATGAAACGCACACATCTTCTGAGATACTTTTACTGTACCAATATCTAAAGGTTTCAAATTGAATGCATTTTTATTAATATTTCTTGCAGAAATAGCTATATTGTTATATATATACAGTTATACAGCACTGCATGTCTTATGTTTGTCCTAATTAATATCGCATAAAGAAGCAGGCACATCTTCTGAGAGATTTTTACTGTACCAATTTTTAAAAGTTTCAAATTGAATGCATTTTTTATTAATATTTCTAACAGAAATAACTATATTGTGACATATTTAGTTATACAACATTCAAATGACTTTTAATTTGGTCGTAATTAATTTTCCCAGCGATCTCACAATGAAA
>CM040921.1:1045000-1105000 GCA_023029165.1 Gobiocypris rarus | reverse complement strand
TTTTCTTTTATCCATGCATGGGGTAATAGTTTGGGAAGTCGCTGAACTGCGCGTTAATGTAGTCTGTCTCGCGGAATGAATGACCCAAACTTATAGCACTCCACCGACCTTGGTTTCTCCGCGGGTTCGCCTGCTTCCTCCGCTTTCCTCGGCTCCTCTCTGCCATGTCGTCGTCGTGCTTCCCCGGGGATCGCGCGCACGGATCGCTCGGATAAATGACTGGAGTGCCGCTCCGCATCGCTCGCGCCCCACAGCGCGTGACTGCAGTAGCGCTCAAACCCGCGGCGCGATCAGCAGCGGCTTTAGTGATGTCATCACCGGAGGCAGGTCCCGTGTCAGCCCGTGTCACTGCGAAGTGTGTTGTAAGAAAAGAGAAATTGTGCAAAAGAAAGTGTGTCAGAACCTGTTTTTTTTAAGAGACACATGCTCGTGTCTTCTGGTCATGAACACCATCGTTAAATCCTGTCACGGTTTAGATTATATATGACAGTAAATGCATAAAATATGATGCCATGCATGTGGAGATGCACCAGTTTGGGCATGCATTTTATTAATCGTAATATGTTGTCTACTATGCATGCAGAAAAATAAAAAAGCATGTAGTTTAATGTATGGTTATAGCTAAAACTGCACATTTTATGCACGCAAAAGTTACATTTTTGAACATTGTACCTTTTGCAAAAGAAATAGTCTTTAAGAGACACATAAAAGACTCATGTCGTCTGATTCTTCTGCTCATATACCTCCGTTAAATCCTGTCATGCTGTGGAGATTATAGCCTGTATGAAACTATATGCATAAACTATAGCTTATGCATGAGGAGATGCACCAATTTATTTCCCGTTATGACAATAAAGTGATTTTAATATAAATATATAAATGATATAGGTCGTATAGGCCTGTATTAAAACCGTGCAGCAATAATATTGGCATACATTTTATGCATCGTAATATGTGCATTAATGCAAAAACAAAAACTTGATCAAATAAAAAAAGCATGTATGCCATTTAGATTATAGGCTAAAATTGCATACATTTTATGCACGCAAAAGTTTCATTTTCGAACATTTTACCTGTAAAGAAAATGAAGCGTTCCTATGCGCAGGTACGCGTTTATGATGAGCGAATCGCACCTGTTCCCGCTCCCCCATCAGCCCCTTCGCCTGTTGATCGCTGTAGGAAGTATTGCATTGTCATCTCTTTTGTGCGAGTAATTGAACGGTAATCTGTTTAGCAACTGAAAAAGAAAAACATCAGAAAAACTCAAACACACCGTTTCAGGACCCCTACCTGGGCATTCACACGCACCGACCCCCACCTGAACGCTCAGCGGTGCCAGAGCGCGCAGTGTCATGATAATGCCCGCGCAATACGTCCTGAGGTGCGCGAGGTAGGGTGGACCTTGATCCCTAAGCGCTTCCAAATAAATTACTTTTTCCCATTTAAATCATGTTAATGGATAACTAATCATGCTATTTTTAATGCAATTCCGCTTGTTAATAATTATTAATATTAATGTTATATTGTTGTCTTGCATTATCCAACGATTTAAAATGACTATCTGAAATAACACGCCATCTGTGATATATTAAATTATTTTCTGTTCTTTTGAAAACTATCGAATATATATTTATCCTGTCTTGATTTTGCTGGCTCGCGCCAGGAAAAAAAAGCGCGGCAACGAACTCTGAGGGGAAAATAACTTTATCTTAATCGCTGTTTTTACAACAGCGGGCGGGTTTTTCTTTTTGTCTTTCATACAGACATTACAAGAAAACCCACAACACAAAGAATGAGCGAGGTTTAAAAGAAAAAGAAAAAAAGGTTTGTATAGGCTAGATATTTTGCTTAGCATAAACGTCGTAGGCCAAATTAAATGACTTAGCTTTATCCATAACGTATGTGTTTCTACACAGGATGCCAATGGGATGTGTTTACAACTCTTACAAATAAAAACACTGTGTTGGTACCATATGCTAATACAATGGTACATTCATTGAAGAACAGGATGATTACCATATTCAATTTACATAGTAATCCATTGTACTTATAAAACACTATTATATACCTTTTAATACTGGATCCTGTGCGTTTTAAAGACCAGAATGCTTGCGTTTGTCGTTTCTAATGGACATTTTGTTTTGTTGGGACATAAAATAGAGGGTTTCAGGTGGTGAAAGCCAGAGAAAAGGAGAAGGGTCACAGTCCTTTTGTCCAGGAGAGGAAAAGAGATGGAATGGGTCATAAACTTACACCCTGCTGAGGATCTTGGATGTGAGGAGTAAAGACACAAAGAAAAGCCCCATTCACCACTTCACCTCTGCCCCTGTAGATGATGGTAGGAAAGTGTTATTGACATTAATGTTATACACAAGGTATCGTTATCTCTTTATGTGCAAACAAAGAGGGCAGTTTGCTGTGTGCAATGAGGCTAAAAACAGGCCGGTAAGTGCAGGAATCTGGGCACCAAATGGTCTCGAACACCTCCGTAGGCACCGAGGGACGCCTTAGGGTGGGGTGTAGGGAAGGGTGGGGTGTCCCGTGGGGTTTCCAGCACGCAGGAGTTTGGCAGGGGTTCAGAGAGGGAGCAAAGGGAGGAGTCTTCTTTAACAGCATATTAAACAGGAGTTAATTATATGCCAACCTTTGTGACAAAGAGAATAAAAAGCCTCGACTTGAATGGCAAACCAAGAAAGGAAAGTCATTATGCTGGTTTCACTTCTTTGCATGTGAAAACCTCAGCGCTTATTTTGCCATTTCCATTTGTATCAGCAACCTCAGCTCAGTAGATTGTGGCTTAAGTTGGGCTGTAGATCTGCTAAACCTCAGCACTCTTCCTTTAGAAATCAACTAAAGCACACTCGCTGTATATTTGTTCAGTATTGAGGGCAATAAGGGTTTGCATTGATCTTTTTTTAGTTTTAGAGTTCATAGGCATCGCAGAATAAACACATTTTCGCAAATTAGATAATTACTTTTATTTGTGTGAAATATGCAAATCAAAACAGTTTGAAAATGACTACTCTTGGGACGGGTTCAATACTCGAGGTAACCCTAAGTATGGGCTCAAGTGAAGGGATACTCGCCTGACCCCAAGTACCTAGGGCGAGATGAGAGATGGCCAATTCACGAGGATTTGGAGCAAGGTAAAAGAGGATCGGCCAGCTGTGTTGCAAATAACAGATGGGAGACGACGGGGAGAATTGAGTCAGCGGAGTTGGGCAGGTCTTCATTGGTTACACGCCACACACGGTATTAGATCCGTGGGGCCGAATCAGGGTACCAGGGACCGAGAGCCACGGCATTATACACTCAACACACACACACACTGGCATGTAGTCCAGGAAAATCTTTCTTTTGATCTTATAATCAGGGACAGGGAAAGGCCAAGTATGGAGAGGATTAGCTTTGTCACAGAGATTTCAGTATTAGTGAGCAAAAATGTTCTCTTTGTAACTAAAGGAGGAGGGATCTAATAAGCCTGTGTAACACAAACCCAGTGTGTGGCGCGCGAGACTTTAAAGATCATGAGCCGTAGTGCTGCCGCCATCTAGAGGACGTGCTTAGACCGTAAAAATAAAGGCGGTGAATAAATATGCTTATTAACTCTTTCCCCACCAGCGTTATTGATCATTTTCACAAAGCAGGGCTTGAAATTAACTTTTTTACTACAGCAAGTTAGCAGCACCCACCGGAAACTGAGCCACACAACTACAATTTAAATATTTATTTTATTTAAAGACATCGCCACATTTTGTAGAGAAATGGTAGTGATGCACAGATTATGATTTGTCCGATTTCATTTTTTGTTGTCGTTGTTGTTCAAACTCATGTATTTGTTGTTTATTTGCTCTATAACAGGCAAACTGGCCGTAAAGGGATCCCCTGTGGCCTGTCGCACAAAGCTGGTTTCAGTTGCTACCCGGGTAAGTTCAAGATTAGTTTGAGCAAACTCTGGTTTTTCGGGCTCAAGAAGTTGGATTGGTGTTTATCACCATGGTAACTTACACTACACGGCTAACCTGCTCTGGAGCCGGTTTTATTCTGGGTTTGAGATTGCGAACCCAAACTGGACCAATCAAAGACGCAATAAAGCCACACCCCCTGTATCTCTCGTTCCAAAGTTGCAGTTTATAGTGAAAAAAAAAAAACGTCAGAGACACAATTGCTCATCCTTTGGTGCTAATTGTCTATTATATTTATATTATATGAATTATAATTATTTTTAATTAATATAATATGTTAATATAATGACAAGTAGCCAAATAGTAATATAAATATAAAACATGCATTCATAATTCTTTTAAACGTGTATTTATTTGAGCTCTTTGTGAACCTGTAATTATTAGGCATATTTCTTTGATTGACATCATGCATTGATATAGTCAGATATTCTTTCAGCTGCCTTCTCAAACTGTCGCTGCAGCTGAAGTGTTTATTCCTGCTTTGTAAACGCATTTAATTTCATGATAATTTTCAAAACGATCTCTCAATCTTCAGAAGAGAAGTGAATTGCGCCGTCTCTCTTGCGAGAAGTCAAGTCAAGTCAACTTTATTTAAATAGCGCTTTTATCAATGCAGATTGTTTCAAAGCAGCTTCACAGTGTTAAACAGAAAAATAATGCAACAGAATATATTTTGATTATCATACAGTAACAATGTGTGCTTTAGATCTGTAATTAGGTCTATATGGTAATTTAGTTTAATAATTAGATTTATTTAGAAATTTATTTGAAAAATAGTTTTTCTCCAACTGAGCAAGCCAAGCCAGAGGCGACAGTGGGAAGGAAACCCAAACCCCATCAGGAGACCTAATGGAGAAAAATAAACCTTGGGAGAAACCAGGCTCAGTCGGGGGGGCAGTTCTCCTCTGGCCAATTAACAAACAGCGTATTATTATTATTCTGGCAATTTTAAAGGTCAGAGGTCATAATAGATCTGAATATTCGAAAGATCTGAGGAGACGCCGGAGACGGGTTTATTGAGGATGACGTATCGATTAAATAATTATTAAAAATAAATAATTTGAAATATCGGAGTCATTACGCCGGAGAATGAAGGTTGCAGTTTAGAAGTGAATCACTGTGATTGGCTGTTTTCCGCACGTGTCACACTTTCAGAAGCACGAGCTTCAGAGTTAATCACAAACTCTGGATTAAACCTGAGTTGACAGAGAAAGTTTATACCAAGCTTTGAGAAACCGTTGAGCTTGATCTAAACCAGGTTGGATTTATCTGGATTTGTCAACTCTAAACTCAGAGTTTGTTCAGCTAGCTTCATGCAACAGGTCTCCGGTGTTAAGACTTGCATCACTTAATATAACATAAATGATGTCTCCTACTGAAATATGAAGTAGAAAACCCATGAAAGACATTCAAAACACACTCAAACACACATGTGCACACAAACTCACACACACCCCAACAGATCGGCGCGCACACATACACATCCACGCACTGCACGCTAGCACACACACACACTGCGCGCTCAATCAGCTGTAATGTTATACATGAGGGTTGATTTGCCTAATTTGTCACCTGGTTCTGATTCGGGAGGCGAGCACTCTCCCTGGATGAATCCGAAATCGCCCCATAAACCCTCATTCACTATCCCTACTTTAGTCCACTAATACAGTTCACTTGAAGGAGTGAATGAAAACGGTGCAATGTGGGATTGAATGAGTGCACTCAATAACGTCCACTATGCTTTCAGACACCACTACAAATGGCTGTCCCCTCAATAGTTCCCTATTTAAGGGTATAGGGATGATTTCGGATTCAGCCCCTGTCGTGGAGACTGACGATAACACATCTCGATTGAGACAGAGCAGTCCTTCAGGTGTGTGATCTGTTTGTGTGTGTGAGTTTGTGTGCACATGTGTGTATGAGTGTGTTTTAAGTGCAATTACAAAGCAACTCTGAAGCATTTTTCGAGTTGTTGTGGTGAAAATAGCTACGAGTAGCGCCAGTGATTGCCGAGTGCAACCATTCTAAGCCATCGCCCTAGAACGCAAACAAAATGGCGCCGCCCATTCTCCAAATATATAATTGATTTTTTAAATAACGCAGATCTTTCATGGGTTTTCTACTTCATGTTTCAGTGAGACATCATTTATGTTATATTATGCAATAACATCAGGGGATGTCTTTAAGAATAAAGAAATAAAAACATCAGGAGCCATTTGAAATTAGAGCTAACCCCTGCATTTTAATCACGATCAAAACAAAAATGCGGCACACACGTAGCATTCGCTGTTATTTTTGAGTTAAAGGGGCTTTTTTGTAGGATGGATACCCAGTGGTTGAACTAGGTATTGCAAACCAAATTCAGGTTTTTTTCACCCGGCCCCTTCCTCCTCAGACTTGAAGCACACGCAGGTTGCCAGATTGATGACATCAGCAGGAACGCAGCGCACCTGACGATAGAAAGACACTTAAAGTTCATCAGCTAATGCAGGGTCCACATGAGTCGCCCGCAGGCCCGTTCTAAAGATAGTGCCACCCGGTACCCGCAGCTGCGTTCAGTCGCTTCCGTGTTTATCTAAGCGCTGGGCTCCAGACTCTAGCCGAATATATACTAGTGTCTGTGAATATTAAACTGCAAAATACTATTTAAATATTACTCCTGCATGTTCTGCGTCTCTGTGTGGATGACGGATGTACACACACACACACACACACACACACACGTGACACTGGCTCACTGTCTTTTTGTAGTGCTGTGTGTTGCTATATGGCCTCCAGAATATTAAATATTTTGTTGTATAAATATCTGAACATGCAATATGTCAAATGAAAGAACATAGCCTCTGCTTTTAAACAAAAAGCTTCATGCATTATTTTTTATCAATACTTGAATATGGGTGTTTCATTTAAAAAAGCAACATTTTGAGCAAAAAGCTGAGAAAATCACGGTTCGGTGTGGATAAGAAACATCATAGCACAACACATCATCTTCTTCCATCACAGGCTCTGTTTATTTATAAACTGGTATAATATAGTACCTTTGTACAAAAATGTAGAAAATGGTACGCAAAAATATCACTTAGTTTCCTTGTAAATAGATGAGATAAATGCTAATATCATAAATCTGTTACTACTTTATGAACTTTCGCCAGCAAAAAAATGTTTGAGTGAAACTGTGACAGATATAAAAACACACAGAAATGCAAAAAACTACAAAATGTTTTTTTTTTTTTCCTTAAAAAAAAAAAGAGGAAACATTCTTTATCACAGCAATATGGAAGCACATGACGGTGTCTCTCGCAAATATCAAGTGTGGCCTCGTCTCAGTGCCAGTCGTCTTTGGTATGCCACGGAAAGTGGAAACACTGGGATTTATAAAGGGTCGTGTCCGTACCGTACCCCTCGATAACACTTAAAAGATACGAGTTAGGCACAAGTGTTGAAACAACAGAGGACTTAAAACCAAAAGCTTGACAGACATCAAGTACCTGCACTGTATGTAACATATTCATACTATATGGAAACTTTAATAAAAATTCATCACTTCTCCTCAGCTCAGTGCTGTTGTCAGTGCAATGCATATGCATGCTAGCTTGGGTTATGTAGCGCAGCGCAGACTAAGAGAAACATTACACAAAACACAACTCAGTGCCGTTACCCTTTAACGTATATGTCTGAAAGCAGACTAGTCAAACAATCAGAAAACTAAATCATGAATATTATGATTCGAAGGCACTTGTCTAGACCTAGAGAGATAATTGACAAGGCTTTAAAATACTGTTCTGTATTCTGCCATTATGACAGTAAGCAATGAGAAAACCCTTTCTCTTAAGCCCAAAGTATATCTTTTTTGCGTATGCACAGTCCATGCAACATAATTATGCTTGAATTTCTTGGCATTAACTAGTTGGTCCACAAGGCAACACTGGCTTGGCCTTTCATGGGCAAAAAAGAAATGGATGGACGCCCAATAAACGCCGTGTGAGGGAGTTCAGAGATGCACAGAACTCTAGTTTAAAAGAGTACAAAGATGTTTTTTTATTGCTCATAACGTCTAGAAAGAAATTTGATGAAACTTTCTTGTGCGCTTCTGTCGACCGCCTGTGTTTATACGCTAGATGTATAAAAGTATACTTTGGGCTTTATACTGTTTATCCATCCATCCGTCTCGTTTTCTCCAACATGTCGTACCTGTGAGGAATCAAAGAGGCCACAAAGGTCAAAGGCACTTGAGTCCTGTCTTAACCAGTACTTCTAGAGAATGTGCCTACCGGCTCCTTCCTTTACACATTCACTCACTTTGTCTTTCAGTCTCCTTATGTGGTGTTCATGTGGCCCAAGACCAGATATTTATCAAAAAGTAAATTTTCTTTGTTTCTATCTTGCCACCATTTACAGTCTCATATTTACATTTTAAACAAAGACGTCCATCTTAACAGTCTCACAGTAGTGACTGGAATGCCCCCTTGAGTAATAGTCCTTAGGCGGTAATGTTTAGCAACATATTTCACACACTTAAACTATTACGCAAAATCTGCGAGATCCCATGTAGGACACCAGCTGAACCATCAATACGTGGCGTATGAACAAGAAGAGACATGTTCAGAGGAACCTTTAGTGATGTGAGGGCAATAGTGTCCGAGTCCACATGCTCACTTTGGCCCATTTATACTGTATGTAGAAACACTTTAAGACAACGTGTTCAAGTACTTGTTCTCCCCAGCTAGCGACGTCAACATTGAGGTCATGTCCCCGATTGCCATATTAGACAGGCCACTTGGAAGGGTGATGGAGGTTTGGGGTGTGGTGAGACGGGAGGAGGTCTGAGAGGAGCACTGGTGGTGTCCCAGCGCTGGGTTTATTGGACTGTAAGATGAAGGCTCTGGGTCATCGATGATGGAAGCAAAGTCAATCTGAGCGTTCTCCAAGTCCAGGTTTTCTAAGGCGTTGGACATGGGCGCAGGCTCCGAGTAGACCATCGATGTGGGTTTGGTGTTTGGGTCTATCCCACTCAGGTGTTGCTGGGCCAGGCATGGACCATCTTGAGTCTTCTCAATGTCATGGTGCATGTGTATCTGGCCTGTGTAGTACATGGGGTTGTTGTTGTTATTGGTGAAGTTTTCTGAATGCTGCTGCTGCTGCTGTTGTTGAACCGGTGGGAGTCGCACTCCTCTTCTGGGACTGACGGTGGAGTGGACCGGGCTGAGGTGAGGTGGGCTTCCCAGGAAAGCTCCACTTGCCTGCTGGGAGAGGCTGTTCTGGCGACTCAAAGGCTTCCGTCCCTGAGGTGGTCGTGGCACCATGTCCGGCCCATAGCAAGAGCCCTGCATCACAGCTGTATGCTCCTTGACAGAACTGGGAACTCGGTTTTGTGGAGGACTCATCAAGTTCTGATTCGGGTAGCCTTGATAAGTGTTACCGGGATAAAGGTTCTGGTTAGCTGGGCTGTGCTGCATCATCGCCGCTTGTCCTCCCATGTCTATGACGTCAGGCTTCCCGGAGAGACCATCGACTACCCTCTGCTCCTGCTGCTCCCAAAGGAGAGCCTGCTGGGACTGCACGTAGTTCCTCACCATCATCTCTTTCATTTGATGCATTGGTGTCTGCGACCTGCGGCTCTCCGCCAGAGCCAGATTTATACCTCCACCACTCGGGAACGATCCCGCCTGGCTTTGCTGCGGAAGACCGGCTTGCGTTCCCATCTGGCCATGATGGAAGTCACAGCTGGGATTGGCGGACCTGCCCATGAGGCTCTGGCCTTGTGGTGGATATCCTTGCATATTCGCATTATTCCGATGCTGGTGTAGAGGTTTGGTGTTCTGGCAGGAACTGGATCCTCCCATGGTCGGATGGAATTGTTCAGGTTTTATAGTAACTCTTTGATGGCCAGGGTCAGATGCTGGGTCGTATATGGCCTGTTGAAGGTAGTGCTGTCCTTGCATGCCTGCACCCTGGTACTGCATGCCGCTCTGAGGGCTGTGGAGCTGGTTAGTCTGCCCCCATGGCCCGGATCCATCGCCTTGACTCGGAAAGTGTGGGCCGGATGGGCTGAGCTGGCAGGTGCTCATACCGTACTCAGCTTGCTGTAGAAGATTGTTCGCTATGTCAGCCTGACCCATCACCCCAGTTGCACAGATCTCCTCGCGCTGGCCCTGGTACGGACCTTGCATTTGAGACTGGTAGACTTGATCCATGCAGCCCAAGCCTTCTTGTCCAGGAGACAGTTGACTTGCATTGTGAGGGTGGTGCTGAGATGGCTGGTAACCCATGTAAGCTCTGTCTCCACCCTGGATCATGTTGCCCTGCTCTCTGCCTTCGGTGTTCCCGTGAGGTTCCATGGCCATGGCCTCCATCAGGACATTTTCAGTGATGCTCGGTGGACGAGGTGAGTACATGTGCCTGCTGAGAGCGGCGTCAGACCCGCACTGCTGGAGTGCGTTGCGGCGACTCATGAGGGAAACGTTGCTCAGACTATTAAAGCGTTGCACTTTGGGTAAACCCTGTGGGTCGGACCCTGAGCGCACTGGATCACTGGCACGTCTCGTGTTGTTGCCGGGTGCCTGATGCGGATAGATCACTCCCGTGCCGTACTCGGTGTTAGCACTGTGCCTCCTCATGCCACCTTGCTGCAGAAATGGAGGAAGAGGCTGGCCGTGGCATTCCCTCAAGAATCCCACATGTCTGCCAGGGGTGCCAGGTTGGTCCATGTTGGGTAGCGGGGTAGGCGGTGGACCGCCTGTTGCAGCTGCGTATTTAGCCTTCAGACTGTATTGCTGTGCAGGAGTGAGACTCTGTAGACCTGGCAATCCGCCAGCGTTCTGGCACGATCCGCTTCTTTGGCTGCTCTGAGGAGGGTCAGCGGGCACATCGGCCCCCATCACAGACGGGCAGTGCCCCACCTGGGACACATCACTGGAGCGTCGGCTTGACAGGTAGGGCGAGACCATGGACGAACGCCGGCTCACTGTGTAGGCAGAGCTCAGGCTGCTGGTGCCGCTCCCGCGCCGATCATTCGGTTGGCAGGACATTCCCATTCCGGTAACTCCTCCCAGATCATGGGCGGAAAGCTCCATTACACGCCGGTTGGAGAGCAAAGGTGAGGGCGCACACATGGCCATCATCTCTCCTGTTGCTGAAAGGTGCAGAGAGGAAAGCAGAGTTAGCATGAGAATTACTCAATGGCAGAATTTCAGCTAAAACTATTCAATATTTACATTATTAATGTATATGTACATTTAAGTACACATAAGTACTAGCAATACATTTATAGTTTGTTAAATACACACTGATGATGTCTATGGAGGCGGCAATAACAATCCATTCAAAAATAATTTGCAGACGTGTTTTATACATATCAGATACACAGTGCAAGTAACGATAAAGTTTACTGTGTCACATGTCTGTCCTGTCTCGTGTTGCACATGTGGTGTTTTGTTATTTTGGGCTCTGTCTAGATCCCACCCCCCTTGTTATCCCATTATTGGTTCCACCACCCCTGTGTTCGCTCATTCCTAGCTTGATTCGTCCCCTTTATAAGCTCCTTGTCTTTGTCATATCGTTGTCGTGTCTACGTCACCCGGTAATATAACATAAAGTCTCTCACTGAAATATGAATTAGAAAACCCATGAAAGGTCTACGTTATTTAAAAAATCCACTATATATTTGGACAGTGGCCTGCGCCATTTTGTTTGTGTTCTACGTAGAATGGTTGCAATCGGCAATCATTGGCGTTACTCGTAACTATTTTCACCACAACACAACTCGAAAAATGTTTCAGAGTTAAACAAGTAAGGAACAATTGACGACGGGCCGTTGAATTATTAGAAAAATAATGCACACCCGAGGTGGTGATGCGGTCGTTACACCTTGGGTGCGCATTATTTTTCTATTAATTCAATGGCCCGTCGTCAATTATTCCGCTTATACTACGGTTACCACACCTCAAGACATCGATCCGATGATATATTTAAAGGGATTCGTCCGGTTTTTGTACTTAAATTGTTACTGTGAGTAGGACTATTTCTTCCGCGGCTTATCCAATGGCTCTTTTTCTAGTTCCGAAATGTAATTTTAAAGCTGGTAACGTAGGCTTGAGCCGTTGATAGCATTCTACTGCAGTTATTAATGAAGTGAATTAGGCTACCTCTGTGCGTCTCTAAACAGCGCTGGTATTACCTCGCTATTGGAAAAATGTCATATGTAGCTTTTACGTTGCTACACTATATAGGTGAACTGATAAAATCGTCAGGGCAGCGCTGACAACAACTTTTTGTGCAAAATGTATTACAGTTAACTATGCGAAGTGATATGGAACTGTAATGCAGTCAAGAGAGCTGCCTGGAACTACGCTTAAAGCGCTTTCCCAGAAAATAATTGCACACCTCAGAACGTTCATCAGCCAATCAGATTCAAGCATTCAACGGCCCCGTAGGATAAAACCAATTAATTGCTTTAAAATTGCATTCATTACAATCAATCAATCAATCAACTTTATTTATATAGCGCTTTTACAATGACGATTGTTTCAAAGCAGCTTCACAGTGTTAAACAGGACACCATTGCAACAAAATTTGATTTGGCTAGTTTAATTTGGATAGTTTATAGAATTATATATGACCAAATTAATAAATTCTATTTGTATATTTAGTTGAGTAACTTGGATCATAATTTGAGTGTCCCCAAACGCACATGTGCACACAAACTCACACACACCCCAACAGATCGGCGCGCACACACACATCCACGCACTGCACGCTAGCACACACACACACACACTGCGTGCTCAATCAGCTGTAATGTTATACATGAGGGTTGATTTGCCTAATTTGTCACCTGGTTCTGATTCGCAGACGAGCACTCTCCTGGATGAATCCGAAATCGCCCCATAAACCCTCATTCACTATCCCTACTTTAGTCCACTAATACAGTTCACTTGAAGGAGTGAATGAAAACGGTGCAATGTGAGATTGAATGAGTGCACTCAATAACGTCCACTATGCTTTCAGACACCACTACAAAAGGCTGTCCCCTCAATAGTTCCCTATTTAAGGGTATAGGGACGATTTCGGATTCAGCCCCTGTCGTGGAGACTGACGAGGGCAGCCCATAACACACCTCGATTGAGACAGCAGTCGGACGTGTGTGTGTGTGTGAGTGCGCCGATCTGTTGCAGTGTGTGTGTGTTGGAGAGAGAGTTTGAGTGCACATGTGTGTTTGAGTGTGTTTTGAATGCAAGTCATTGTTTTCGTTTAACTCTGAAGCGTTTTTCGAGTTGTGTTGTGAAAATAGCTACGAGTAGCGCCAGTGATTGCCGAGTGCAACCATTCTACGCCATCGACAAAATGGCACCACCCATTGTCCAAATATATAAATAACGTAAGATCTTTCATGGGTTTTCATTTGTTAAATTAAGCCATACAAGTCTTATGGAATCCCTTTAAGCGTTTGACAGACCTAGTGTGTATATATTTTTGTTGTAGTTAAACAATTTTTAAAAAATAAATGGATTGCATGACTAAAATTGTGATTGTAAGTGAAATTTGTTTTAATTTTAATTTTTCTGTCTTTGCGTGCAGGATGTGATATTATTTATGTTGTGCATTTTTCTGGTTAATCTCGTATAGCCTGCATTTGGACACACTTGCATCATCATGCACATTTTCATCTCATATTGTTGAGGAGAACAAAATGCTTTTAACTGCCAATCAAAAAGCAAATGTGCTTGATTTTCTCCGTCCTTTACCTGAGAGAGCCGGAAGCTTGTTTCCTGCACTCCGCCCAGGTGGGGTTGGCCGGCGAATTTGCTTCAGTTTGTCGATCTTCAGGTTCTCCAGCCTCTTCAAGGCCTGTACGGACATGCACATTCCCCCCGAGCCCAGGCCACCGCTGGACTCGGCCACACCGGGGTTCCCGCTCTCCTCTTGTGTGGTCAGGTCTTCGAGACTGCCCGCTGCGTTAAGGTTCATCTCCACACCGCTGTCGTTGTTGTTGGCGCTCCCCAGTGGAGAACGCTCGCTACTACAGGACGACTGGCCACCGGGGCTTGGCTGAGATTTCTAGAGGACGAGAGATAACTAGTTATTATGCACCCGACTATCATTACAGTGAGCATTGGGCTAAAGTCTTACCAGTGTGGTTTCTGGAGCGAGTAATTTGCAGTCCTCTCTGCTTCTCTCCTCTTTTTCTATCAGAAGTTCAGAGTTTTGACCTGCAGGGGTCAGACCTGGCGGACGCGGACCGGTGTCTCCGCGGTGCTTTTTCGTGATGTGAGCCTCAGGTCCGTGTACCGTCTTCACATGCTTCCTCAGAGAGCTCGGGTCTGTGTAGCGCTTCGTACAGCCGGGGATCTTACAGACGTACGGTTTCTAAAGGCCGGAGAGAGGGGAGCATGTCAGGCTACACTGTGTTAGATCAATTAAAAGGGCTTTTTTCTGCTGCTGTGTAATACACATACTTTGACATTTATAGAAAAACAGCAACATAACCAGCAGATAAACAGTGACTCCTTCATCATGTGTACTTTAGTCATAGTTTTTGTCCTTTGACATACATTTTTAATGATAAATTGCAATCACATTGTTTTGTTTTAGTGAGTTTGTCTTACAAATGAATTGCATTAATTTTTATTTAAGTGCAATAAGTTTTTTTTATATAAAACTAATTGCAGTCAGTGTTAGTTTATAGTTTTTTATTTAATAATTTAATTAATTGCAATAAAGTTTTAAAAATACATGTGGTAATAAATTGCGATCAGTGTTTGTACAGTTTATAGTTTTTCTCTTACAACAAAATATATAATTTTTTGTATTAATTGCAATCAAGTTTTTTAAATCAATTCATGGAATAATAAATTGCAATTTGTAACAATTTTTTTTTGTGACTTTATGTCTTACAACAAATTAATTACAGAAATGTTTAATTAATTGCAATAAAGTTTTTTATATAAATTAATTGCAATATTAAATTGTGATCATTATTCCTTTCTTAAGGTTTTTTTATTTTTTATTATTTAATTAATTGCAATAAAGTTTTAAAAATACATGCAGTCATAAATTGTGATCAGTGTTTGTACAGTTTATAGTCTTACAACAAAATAATTGTAATATTTTTTAATTAATTGCAATAAAGTTTCTAAAGTAAATTCATGCAATAATAAAGTTTTTGTTTTAGTCAGTTCATGTCTTACAACAAATTAATTGCGATAATTCATAACAGTAAAGTTTTTTTATATCAATTAATAGCACTAGTAAATTGGGATCAGTGTTCATTTCTACAGTTTTTTGTTTTAGCCATTCAATTATTTGCAATAAAGTTTCTAAAATAAATCAATGCAGTAATAAATTGTAATCTGTGTTTGTACAGTTTTAGTCAGTTCATGTCTTACAACTAATTAATAGCAATAATTTATAACAACGTTTTTAATATTAATTAATTGCAGTAATAAATTGCGATCATTATTCTTTTCTTAAGATTTTATTTAGTTTTAGTCATTTAATGAACTGCAATACAGTTTTTATATACATTTATTGCGTTTGTATAGTTTATAGGCAGTTTTTGTCTTGCAACAAAATAATTACAACTAATTGCAAGAAAGATTTTTATATAAATTAATAGCAATAATACATTGCAATCAGTGTTCATGTCTACAGTTTTTGTTTTAGTCATTTAATTAATTGCAATAAAGTTTTAAAAATACATGAATACAATATTAAATTGTGAGGAGTGTTTGTACAGTTTATAGTCTTTGTCTTAATAAAGTTTCTAAAGAAAATGAATGCAATTTCATTTTTCATGTCTTAGAACAAATTAATTGCAGTAATAAATTATGCTCACTGTTCATTTAAAAATGTTTCAATGTCATAAACATTGCATTGAGCTGCGAGTTGATGGCAAAGCCAGCGGATAGCATGACGTGTGTATTCACTGCGTGTTTTATCACGTGTACCTCATTGGAGTGTGTTCTGTTCTGGTGCTTGGCGCGGTCGGACGCATTGGAGAAGGCCTTGTTGCAGCCCTCGTGCTCACACACGTACGGTTTCTCCCCGGTGTGTGAGCGCAGATGAGTCTTCAGGTTCTCCAGACGTGAGTATGCTTTATTACAGCCTTCAAACTGATGCACAGGAACATAAACATTTATCCTGAGATGTTTTCAGAGCGTTGAGACAGAAGCCATGTGACAGAGCTGTAACTCACAGTGCACTTGTGCGGTTTCTCTCCGGTGTGTCTGCGCATGTGGACCACCAGCATGTACTGGGCCTTGAAGGGCCGCTGCTCTCGAGAGCAGTCCATCCAGTGGCACACGAACTCCTTCTTCTCCCCGTGGATGTGCTCGTTATTGATGTGCTGGACAAGAGAAAGGGAACATCAGGACAAAAGAAACATGTTGAGCATGATGTTGAGAAAGATGTTTACAAATAGTTGGAAACATTTGGGATATTGTAAGTACTCAACTGAACAAAATATATAACACTGGTCTATTGGGGTTTTACTGAAATAATGTTACATAGTGCACCTTTAAGTTCTTTCCTGAAGAAAATGTGAGTGGTGCTTGCCGTGTTAGTTGCATGTAATTATGCATAATTTATAGTTTTTACTATAGTAACTGCATGTAACATAGACCTGTCAGACATAACATTATGATCCTAATAATGTGTTGGTCCCTCTTTTGCTGACCCGTCGAGGCAAGGACTCCTCTAGACCCCTGAAGGTGTGCTGTGGTATCTGGCACCAAGATGTTAGCAGCAGATCCTTTAAGTCCTGTAAGTTGTGAGGTGGGGCCTCCATGGATCGGACTTGTTTGTTCAGCACATCCCACAGATGCTCGATTGGATTGAGATCTGGGGAATTTGGAGGCCAAGTCAACGCCTCAAACTCGTTGTTGTGCTCCTCAAACCATTCCTGAAGCATTTGTGCTTTGTGTCAGGAGCATTATCCTGCTGGAAGAGCCACAGCCACCAGGAAATACCGCTTCCATGAAAGGCTGTACATGGTCTCAGCAATGCTTAGGTAGGTGGGACGTGTCAAAGGAACATCCACATGGATGGCAGGACCCAAGGTTTCCCAGCAGAACATTGCCCAAAGCATCACCTCCGCCGGCTCGCCTTCTTCCCATAGTGCATCCTGGGGCCATGTGTTCCCAGGTAAGCCACGCACACACACACCCGGCCATCCACGTGATGTAAAGAACACGTGATCATCAGACCAGGCCACCTTCTTCCATTGCCCGAGGTCCAGTTCTGATGCTCACGTGCCACTGTTGGTGCTTTCGGGCGGGTCAGGGTCAGCATGGGCACCCTGACTGGTCAGCGGCTGTGCCGCCCCATACGCAACAAACTGCGATGCTCTGTGTATTCTGAGCCCTTTCTATCAGAACCAGCATTAACTTCTTGAGCAGTTTGAGCTCCAGTAGCTCGTCTGTTTGATCGGACCACACGGGCCAGCCTTCGCTCCACACGTGCATCAATGAGCCTGGGCCACCCATGACCCTGTGGCCGGTTCTCCACTGTTCCTTCCTTGGAGCACTTTTGATAGATCCTGACCACTGCAGACCGGGAACACCCCACAAAAATACATTTAAAATGACAGGCGAGTAAATGACTTTTAACGCTTTCTTACATGTACGAGTTGTTCCTGAGTGTCGAACTCTTTGCTGCAGCTTTCCCAGTGGCAGTTGGTCTCATAAATGGCCTCTGGTTCAGGTTTCTCCTCTTTATCGAGATCATCTCTTCCTTCGAGTAAACCCAGAAGAGGATCCTGCAAAACACAGCACATGAGCGGTGTGGGAACAGCATAAACAGCCATGAGTATCGCAACTACAACTCTGGAGGGTGTGAACATGTAGTCAAAGACGGACGATTATTCCGGACATTACCTGAGTCCCCGTGGAGGACGGACTCGCCACGTCCCCCTCCGAATGCTCCTCCAGGCTCTTGATGTTAATGCCCTCCATCACGCTTCCCAGAACCGGTTCTGTCTTCAGCTGAACACACACACACACACACACACACACACAACAGGGTTATTATCATGAACTAACATTTCTGTTCACTGATATCATTCACTGAAAAACATGCTTTTCTTACTTTTTTGTCTTGTTTCCAGTCCAAATATCAAAAAATTCTTCAATCAAGATAAGTAACTTGGTAAGTAAAATGACATTCTTGTTTTCTGGAACATAAAATCTAAATGAAACAATCTTGTTTCTGTTCGGGACAGATTAAAGTTGTCCAAATGAAGTCCTTAGCAATGCAAATTACTACTAATAATCCATTTATGATATTTTTATACTGATAAATTTACTAAATGTCTTCATGGAACATGATCTTAATATCCTAAAGATTTTTGGCATAACAGAAAAATTGATAATTTTGACCCGTGCGATGTATTGTTGGCTATTGGCCCAGATATACCCGTGAGATTATGACTGCTGTTGGGCTCCAGGGGCACAGATGGACTGGAAACAAGACAAAAATACTAAATAAGAAATGCACTTTTTGCTTTAAAACAATCTGCACTATAGAAATAAAGCTGACGTGACTTGACAACTGACATAAAATAAAATTTACAGTACCGGTCAAAGGTTTGGAAACATTGATATTTTTTACGTCCCTAAAAGAGTCTCTTATGCTCATCAAACCTGCATTTATTTGATCAAAAATACAGAAAAAATAGCAATATTGTGAAATATTATTACAAATTTAAAAAAGGGTTTTCTGTTTTGTAAACTTTAAAATATAATTTATTCCTGTGATCAAAGCTGAATGTATCATCATTACTCCAGTCTTCAGTGTCACATGATCCTTCATTAATCATTCTCATATGAGGATCTGATGATCAACACACAGTTATGATTTTTGTTATACTTTTTTTCAGGATTCTGATAAATAAAGAAATAAAAAACAACAGCATTCATTTAAAATAGACATTTTTTGTAACAATATAAACAACCATTTCAAAAGTTTGGGGTCAGTAATTTTTATAGAAATTTAAACTTTTATTCAGCAAGGATGTGTTAAAGTAATAATAAAGATATAATATAATAAAAAATCTATAATTGAGCATCAAATCATCATATTATAATGATTTCTGAAGACTAGATTAATGATGATAAAATCAGCTTTGATCACAGGAATACATTATATTTTTAAGAATATCAAAACAGAAAGCCGTTTTTTTTTATTAATTTTATACTAATATTTCACAATATTGCTATTTTTTCTGTATTTTTGATCAAATAAATGCAGGTTTGATGAGCATAAGAGACACAAAAAAAAGACAAATAAAAAAGAGAAAACATTAAAATAGTCATGTTTCCAAATATTAAAGAACTGTAACACTTTACAATAAGGATGCATTTTTTAATAGTAGTTCATGATCATTTCATATTTAATAAAACTTATTTCAGTTCATTGCCAGGGCAATTAAACCTGAATAGTTATATTATAAAATAATAAGTAATAAAAATCACAAAAGCACAACGAAATTACAAAACAATACTAAAATATAAAAGTCAATTTAAAATATGAATAAAAATGGTAACACGTTACAATAAGGTCCCATTTGTTGACATTAGTTAAAATAAACTGAAAAAATTATCTTAGTTTATAATAATTTCAACATTTACTAACACATTATTAAAATCAAAAAGTTGTCTGTTAATATTTTATGGACCTGAACTATCATTAAGATTTTTATACACTGTAACAAATGTATTGCACATTGTTAGATAATGCATGAACTAAAGTTAGCTAATGAGACCTTACTGTAAAGAATCACCATGAATAAAACTAAAGCAGGTGTCAAACCCAGCGACGGGACGGGGCTCACATGTGTGTGTTTGGGAGGGCCGTGGAGTCTGGGGTTGTGTGGAGGCAGGCGGGGCGGAGGCCCGTGGCAGGATGGAGAGCTGTACATGTTCCCCTGAGCTCTGGACGGGTAGTTCATGGAGCTGGAGAAACCCAGCGACGGACTGAAATCATAAGGAACGCGTGTAAATGGATCAGGCTGTAAATGGGGCAGAGGTGAAGGCTTTAACGAGACACTCATGATTTCTAGTTGCTCATGACTTTACTCATACAGGTATAGCAACTAACAAAAACATTTTCCATAGTTTTCCCAGCTTGGAGGAGTTATCGGGTCAAAAATGACCCGCCAACAAAAAACTGTTATTTTTTCATCAACTCACACAAACATCATTCATTTGTTTTTAAATGAGCAATTCATTGCTCTGAGCTTTTGCACACCAGTGTTTATGGAGGTGAAGAAACATGAGTGCATCAGCTCTGATCAATGAATCAGAACCCAGAAGAAATAGACAAACTGTGATAAATGAAAGAAAACAGATTGAATGCAACATTTGGCATAATAACAGTTAGATCACTGGGTTTGAGTGGGCTGATGAAAAGCTAATCCTTCACTGTTAAAATAAAATCAACTGGAATTAACCTCTTAAACTCCACGGGCCCTGATAAGGGTCATCAAGCATATCCTTCACATGTTCCCCGTCTGTGGAGGAGCTCTGAGCTCGTGTGTGCTTCCATCTGAAGGCTTAGAGTCTCTGCTTTCTGCACATGTGCTTCACTTTGGCATTTGTTCTACACATTATAACGCATTTACACTAAATTACTCTGGGACCATTTCCTGCTGGATTTGGCCGACTCAACTTGAAGAGCTCCCCACACACACACACACACACACAGTGGTCTCTAAACACATACTTTTGCTGTCATTTTACAGGAAACTCTTTGAAGTTACATAACACACTGCTGAAAGTGATAGACATGTGAGTATATGTTGTCTGAGCAGTAATAAACCCCCCAAAAAAGAGGCGCTTTTTAATTTTTTTTGTTATATATTCATTTATTTCAGTGTATATCTCAGGCCCTGAGCTCAAGCACCCTGCGGACAGGTTGGGCTGTTTCCAGCATATGGCAGCAAACACTGGAAAAAATTATTTTGTGACACTGGGATATTTCATTTACACCACTGTATATGAGGAGACTTTAGATTCGGGTGGGCGGAAATTACATAAAAAAGGTAATATTCCTCCCTTCAGATCCATCTGAATAAATCTTGCATACATGATACAGATTATCTTTTATTTTATTTTTAAGTCAATATCTGCCTAGGAAATCTCCTAGTCTTAATCTGCATCGCTATTTGTACTCGCTGTGAATACGCAGGCCACAAGAAGTAATTAGGTGGTTTTTTTTTGTTTGTTTTTTTGATCACTTTTACTCGGGACATGCTAGCTGGCAACATAGGATTCCATTCATTATGCTAAGCTAAGCTAGCGGCGACCCTGCCAAACTAAAACAATGCATGCACTGAGACAAAAATGCATTTGCCCACATATCTAAATATAGGAACGATGTTGAATAAGCCCTATTTCTAAAAACGCTGGAGTGTTCTTTTTTTAAGTATAACGCATGTGACCATTAACCCACACCGTGAGCATGCATTATAATAACTTACAATACTAATAAATAATATATTTTATTAACAAATTATTATCAACATCCAATATTTGGTCATAACATAGCATAATGAGAGATTTACAAGCAACTTAAAAAGTGTGTCATTTTTCCCTCGGAGCGCATGAGGTGTAATGCTGATGGCAGACTCTAGGGGGCGCTGTAACGCAGATCCTCACCTCATGGTGCCCACAGACAGATGCCCGTATGAGCTGGCGGCGTTCTGCCCACAGCGAGAGTTCACAAAGGCCACCAGCGAGTTGGGCGAGGTGCGTATGACCGTCTGCAGGTCCACGCTGGCGTCGGACAGGGGCGAGATGGACAGCGCACGCTTCTTACTCAACTTCAGCATGGAGCGAGGCGTCGAGAAACAAGACGCTGCCGCACAGAGACAGAGACAGAGAGAAAGCATTTTTGGTCTTGGTAGCACTTTATAATAAGCTTCAATACATGAGCTAACAATGAACAATATGTATTGCATTGGCTACAAGTTATGAAATAACTATTTAATGTGTTTTCTCTGAATCTTCAGTTCAAAACAAGCAATAAAGGAGCAGAAACAAGTGATAAAAGCATTGCTTATGCAACAACAAAAAAATGATTTTGAATGTTTTTGATTAAAAAGGAATGCATGAAACCAAAACAAAACAGGGTTTTTTTTGTTTAAAAGCAAAGGGTCTGTTCTTTCTTTTTTATACATTGCATATTCAGATATTCATACAACTAAATATTCAGAGGGCCAGGAAATGTTGGTGATAATAATCCAAAACACAGGCGGATAAAGAGTCAAGTACACCCATGTGACCATTAACCCAGATTACAGAACCGTGAGCAATGATTGAAATGTGAACTGTATGAATATTCCCGGATTTGACTCACCGTCTCCCGATCCCATGTGTTCAGATCCCGGCTGGTGATGAGAGAGATTGTGATGAGATGACATCATGCTCTGGTTACAGTAGGGGACGCCGCTGACACCTGAAACAACATGCTTTTAACACATAGGGCCCTGTTTTAACAATCTGAGCACGTGATCTGAACCGCGGGAGCTCTGAGGGCGTATCCCAATCCAATTTTGCTAGTTTAACGACGGAAAAAACGGTCTGCGCACCCGGTGCATGGTCCTAAAGGGTTGTCCCTCACGCCTGGGGTCACGTTGCACCGGGTGTGTGATAGGGCCCAAGATGTATTTATTATTTACTATTATAGGACCCAAAGTTTTGAGATTCGATTGCCTCCCAAACCAGTTATCTGATCTTAATGACAGCCCAGCTCAATTAATGTGTGGCTTCTGATGATTAACAGTGAGCAGCACTCACCCTCGGGCGGGGGCATCCCGCGGTGTCCCATCATGCCGTGCGGCGGGGGTGCGTGTGGCGGACGCATGTAGGGGTCCATACAGGCTCCAGGGGTCATGGAGTGGTTGTACATCTCTCTGCTATCCGGCGGCTGACCACTAGGGCGCGCCACACACACAGACGACACCTCGCTGTAGGGGGATCTTACTGACGGAGCCAGTCTACACACACACACACACACACACACTTATGATTAGTGAAGGATCATGTGACACTGAAGACTGGAGTAATGATGATAAATTCAGCTTTGATCACAGGAATAAATCACACTGCACTATATATTCACACAGAGAACAGCTGATCTACACTGATACTGGAGTTATGATCAGATAATGAACAGAAGCACTATATATTCACACAGAGAACAGCCGATCTACACTGAGGAATATTACACTGATACTGGAGTTATGATCAGATAATGAACAGAAGCGCTATATATTCACACAGAGAACAGCTGATCTACACTGGAGGAATATTACACTGATACTGGAGTTATGATCAGATAATGAACAGAAGCACTATATATTCACACAGAGAACAGCCGATCTACACTGAGGAATATTACACTGATACTGGAGTTATGATCAGATAATGAACAGAAGCGCTATATATTCACACAGAGAACAGCTGATCTACACTGAGGAATATTACACTGATACTGGAGTTATGATCAGATAATGAACAGAAGCGCTATATATTCACACAGAGAACAGCTGATCTACACTGGAGGAATATTACACTGATACTGGAGTTATGATCAGATAATGAACAGAAGCACTATATATTCACACAGAGAACAGCCGATCTACACTGAGGAATATTACACTGATACTGGAGTTATGATCAGATAATGAACAGAAGCACTATATATTCACACAGAGAACAGCTGATCTACACCGGAGGAATATTACACTGATACTGGAGTTATGATCAGATAATGAACAGAAGCACTATATATTCACACAGAGAACAGCTGATCTACACCGAGGAATATTACACTGATACTGGAGTTATGATCAGATAATGAACAGAAGCACTATATATTCACACAGAGAACAGCTGATCTACACTGAGGAATATTACACTGATACTGGAGTTATGATCAGATAATGAACAGAAGCACTATATATTCACACAGAGAACAGCTGATCTACACTGGAGGAATATTACACTGATACTGGAGTTATGATCAGATAATGAACAGAAGCACTATATATTCACACAGAGAACAGCTGATCTACACTGAGGAATATTACACTGATACTGGAGTTATGATCAGATAAACAGCCTTGGTGAGCAGGAGAGACTCAAAAATATTTTTGACCGGTACTGTATATACTGTAATTTGATTTATGAATATTTAATGATTGTCTCCCCTCTCTCTCTCTCTCTCTCTCTCTCCTCTCTCTCTCTCTCTCTCTCTCCTCTCTCTCTCTCTCTCTCTCTCTCTCTCTCTCTCTCTCTCCTCTCTCTCTCTCTCTCTCTCTCTCTCTCTCTCTCTGTCTCTCTCTCTCTCTCTCTCTCTCTCTCTCTCTCTCTCTCTCTCTAGGGAGTGTGTGTGAGTCTGTTTCTCCTCTGTCTCTTGTGTGTCTTCTCTTCTCTCTCTCACTCTCTCTCTGGAAAAAATCATACTCTTAATGAGCGTCTTTGTCTTGTTTTCCAGTAATAACATCTAGACATTCCTAAATGAAGATGCATGCATCTGATAAGCAAAGCTGTTCATGAGAAGTAAATATTAATATTAAGACTTTGTTTATTTATTCTACTAACCTTTTTAATATTCTTTTAATCTAGTCTCTATCTTGAAAATAAGATGTCTTTCACTTGTTTTAATTCTCATGTGAGTTTATGTTATTTTAGGGATGTTCAGGGAGTTTCTTTCCTTTGCAAAACTTTTTAAAACAAGCAAGAAAAACTGCTGAGCGCACACTGAATTCAGTCCAGACTAAAAACGCCTCGCAAAGAAACATGATTTTATAAACTGCATGGTGCAAAAAGTGCAAAATGGAGTGATTAAAATCTGCATGTTTTTTGTTCGGCACGACTGAATGAAGTTGTTATTCTAAAATTGAATTCTCATCGTCTGTCTGTCTCTCTCTGAGTAACCTGAGTCTGGTTTGGTCAGTCATGCGGAGAGTTTCTGCTCTCTGACCAGTAATAAGCAGCTGTGAGAGAGAGAGAGAGAGAGAGAGAGAGAGAGAGAGAGAGAGAGAGAGAGAGAGAGAGAGAGGGAGAGATGAGAGAGAGAGAGAGAGAGAGAGAGAGAGACAGAGAGAGAGGAGAGAGAGGGAGAGAGAGAGAGAGAGAGAGAGGAGTGAGAGAGAGAGAGAGAGAGAGAGAGAGGAGAGAGAGAGAGAGAGAGAGAGAGAGAGAGGGAGAGAGAGAGAGAGAGAGGAGAGAGAGAGAGAGAGAGAGAGAGAGAGGGGAGAGAGAGAGAGAGGCTGATGGCGGCTCAACATGGGTGGCATTCAGCAGGGGGAGGAGCTTCAGTAAGGGGAGGGGCCATATCCCAATGAGGTCACACTCCTCATTAATATTCATGATCAGAGAGAACACACTCAGCTTCAGCCAACTTGACAATAACGAAGAGAAAACTATTCGTTATAAATAATTCTGAAAATATTTCTCATTACAAGAAAATTGCAAATGTCAAACTATAATTCTTGTAATTGTGTTGCAATTTATATTTTTAAATAAATATTTTTTTTCTTCATTGGAAAGTTGAAACAACTTAAAGTTCACTAACTGAGAGTCGCATCATTTTATCTGTTAACACAACGATTCACAATTATTATTATTATTGTTCCTGTCTGGTCACATGATGAACGGCTGATTCAGCAGATGCATTAAACACAACATTTTGTTTAGAATGTAAACTATAGAGTGTTTGTGTGTGTGTGTGTGTGATGTACCCTCTATAGGGAGTGTGTGTGAGTGATGTGCCCTCTATAGGGAGTGTGTGTGAGTGATGTACCCTCTATAGGGAGTGTGTGTGAGTGATGTACCCTCTATAGGGAGTGTGTGTGAGTGATGTACCCTCTATAGGGATGGGTGTGTGAGTGATGTACCCTCTATAGGGAGTGTGTGTGAGTGATGTACCCTCTATAGGGAGTGTGTGTGAGTGATGTGCCCTCTATAGGGAGTGTGTGAGTGATGTACCCTCTATAGGGAGTGTGTGTGAGTGATGTACCCTCTATAGGAGTGTGTGAGTGATGTGCCCTCTATAGGAGTGTGTGAGTGATGTACCCTCTATAGGGAGTGTGTGTGAGTGATGTGCCCTCTATAGGGAGTGTGTGTGAGTGATGTACCCTCTATAGGGAGTGTGTGTGAGTGATGTACCCTCTATAGGGAGTGTGTGTGAGTGATGTACCCTCTATAGGAGTGTGTGTGAGTGATGTGCCCTCTATAGGAGAGTGTGTGAGTGATGTGCCCTCTATAGGGAGTGTGTGAGTGATGTACCCTCTATAGGGAGTGTGTGTGAGTGATGTACCCTCTATAGGGAGTGTGTGTGAGTGATGTACCCTCTATAGGAGTGTGTGTGAGTGATGTACCCTCTATAGGGAGTGTGTGTGAGTGATGTACCCTCTATAGGGAGTGTGTGTGAGTGATGTACCCTCTATAGGGAGTGTGTGAGTGATGTACCTCTATAGGGGTGTGTGTGAGTGGTGTACCCTCTATAGGGAGTGTGTGTGAGTGATGTACCCTCTATAGGGAGTGTGTGTGAGTGATGTACCCTCTATAGGGAGTGTGTGTGAGTGATGTACCCTCTATAGGAGTGTGTGTGAGTGATGTACCCTCTATAGGAGTGTGTGAGTGATGTACCCTCTATAGGAGTGTGTGTGAGTGATGTGCCCTCTATGGGAGAGTGTGTGAGTGATGTGCCCTCTATAGGAGTGTGTGAGTGATGTACCCTCTATAGGGGTGTGTGTGAGTGGTGTACCCTCTATAGGGAGTGTGTGTGAGTGATGTACCCTATAGGAGTGTGTGTTAGTGACGTACCCTCTATAGGGAGTGTGTGTGAGTGATGTGCCCTCTATAGGGAGTGTGTGAGTGATGTACCCTCTATAGGGAGTGTGTGTGAGTGATGTACCCTCTATAGGAGTGTGTGTGAGTGATGTGCCCTCTATAGGAGTGTGTGTGAGTGATGTACCCTCTATAGGGAGTGTGTGTGAGTGGTGTACCCTCTATAGGGAGTGTGTGTGAGTGATGTACCCTCTATAGGGAGTGTGTGTGAGTGATGTACCCTCTATAGGGAGTGTGTGAGTGATGTACCCTCTATAGGAGTGTGTGAGTGTGCCCTATAGGAGTGTGTGAGTGATGTACCCTCTATAGGAGTGTGTGAGTGTGTAGTGGTGTACCCTCTATAGGGAGTGTGTGTGAGTGATGTACCCTCTATAGGAGTGTGTGAGTGATGTACCCTCTATAGGGAGTGTGTGTGAGTGATGTACCCTCTATAGGGAGTGTGTGTGAGTGATGTACCCTCTATAGGGAGTGTGTGTGAGTGATGTGCCCTCTATAGGGAGTGTGTGTGAGTGATGTACCCTCTATAGGGGGTGTGTGTGAGTGGTGTACCCTCTATAGGGATGGGTGTGTGAGTGATGTACCCTCTATAGGAGTGTGTGTGTGAGTGATGTACCCTCTATAGGGAGTGTGTGTGAGTGATGTACCCTCTATAGGGAGTGTGTGTGAGTGATGTCCCCTCTATAGGGAGTGTGTGTGAGTGATGTACCCTCTATAGGGAGTGTGTGAGTGATGTACCCTCTATAGGGAGTGTGTGTGAGTGATGTACCCTCTATAGGGAGTGTGTGTGAGTGATGTACCCTCTATAGGGAGTGTGTGTGAGTGATGTACCCTCTATAGGGAGTGTGTGAGTGATGTACCCTCTATAGGGAGTGTCTGAGTGATGTACCCTCTATAGGGAGTGTGTGTGAGTGACGTACCCTCTATAGGGAGTGTGTGTGTGAGTGGTGTACCCTCTATAGGGATGGGTGTGTGAGTGATGTACCCTCTATAGGGAGTGTGTGTGAGTGATGTACCCTCTATAGGGAGTGTGTGTGAGTGATGTACCCTCTATAGGAGTGTGTGTGAGTGATGTGCCCTCTATAGGGAGTGTGTGTGAGTGATGTACCCTCTATAGGGAGTGTGTGTGAGTGGTGTACCCTCTATAGGGATGGGTGTGTGAGTGATGTACCCTCTATAGGGAGTGTGTGTGAGTGATGTACCCTCTATAGGGAGTGTGTGAGTGATGTGCCCTCTATAGGGAGTGTGTGAGTGATCCCTCTATAGGAGTGTGTGTGAGTGATGTGCCCTCTATAGGGAGTGTGTGTGAGTGATGTGCCCTCTATAGGAGTGTGTGAGTGATGTACCCTCTATAGGGAGTGTGTGTGAGTGATGTACCCTCTATAAGGAGTGTGTGAGTGATGTGCCCTCTATAGGGAGTGTGTGAGTGATGTACCCTCTATAGGGAGTGTGTGTGAGTGATGTACCCTCTATAGGGAGTGTGTGTGAGTGATGTGCCCTCTATAGGGAGTGTGTGTGAGTGATGTGCCCTCTATAGGGAGTGTGTGTGAGTGATGTACCCTCTATAGGGAGTGTGTGTGAGTGATGTACCCTCTATAGGGAGTGTGTGTGAGTGATGTACCCTCTATAGGGAGTGTGTGTGAGTGATGTACCCTCTATAGGAGTGTGTGTGAGTGGTGTACCCTCTATAGGGAGTGTGTGTGAGTGATGTACCCTCTATAGGGAGTGTGTGTGAGTGATGTACCCTCTATAGGGAGTGTGAGTGATGTACCCTCTATAGGGAGTGTGTGAGTGATGTACCCTCTATAGGAGTGTGTGTGAGTGATGTACCCTCTATAGGAGTGTGTGTGAGTGATGTACCCTCTATAGGAGTGTGTGAGTGATGTACCCTCTATAGGAGTGTGTGTGTGTGTGTGTGATGTACCCTCTAAAGGGTGTGTGTGTGTGAGATGTACCCTCTATAGGGAGTGTGTGTGAGTGATGTACCCTCTATAGGGATTGTGTGTGAGTGATGTACCTCTATAGGGAGTGTGTGTGTGTGATGTACCCTCTATAGGAGTGTGTGTGAGTGATGTACCCTCTATAGGGAGTGTGTGTGAGTGATGTACCCTCTATAGGGAGTGTGTGTGATGTACCCTCTATAGGGAGTGTGTGTGAGTGATGTACCCTCTATAGGGATTGTGTGTGAGTGATGTACCCTCTATAGGAGTGTGTGTGAGTGATGTACCCTCTATAGGGAGTGTGTGAGTGATGTACCCTCTATAGGGAGTGTGTGTGAGTGATGTACCCTCTATAGGAATGTGAGTGATGTGCCCTCTATAGGGAGTGTGTGTGAGTGATGTACCCTCTATAGGGAGTGTGTGTGAGTGGTGTACCCTCTATAGGGATGGGTGTGTGATGTACCCTCTATAGGGAGTGTGTGTGAGTGATGTACCCTCTATAGGGAGTGTGTGTGAGTGATGTACCCTCTATAGGGAGTGTGTGAGTGATGTACCCTCTATAGGGAGTGTGTGTGAGTGATGTACCCTCTATAGGGAGTGTGTGTGAGTGATGTACCCTCTATAGGGAGTGTGTGAGTGATGTACCCTCTATAGGGAGTGTGTGTGAGTGGTGTACCCTCTATAGGGAGTGTGTGAGTGATGTACCCTCTATAGGGGGTGTGTGTGAGTGGTGTACCCTCTATAGGGAGTGTGTGTGAGTGATGTACCCTCTATAGGGAGTGTGTGTGAGTGATGTACCCTCTATAGGGAGTGTGTGTGAGTGATGTACCCTCTATAGGGAGTGAGTGTGTGTGAGAGATGTACCCTCTATAGGGAGTGTGTGTGAGTGATGTACCCTCTATAGGGAGTGTGTGTGAGTGACGACCCTCTATAGGGAGTGTGTGTGAGTGATGTACCCTCTATAGGAGTGTGTGAGTGGTGTACCCTTTATAGGGAGTGTGTGTGAGTGATGTACCCTCTATAGGGAGTGTGTGTGAGTGATGTACCCTCTATAGGAGTGTGTGAGTGATGTACCCTCTATAGGGAGTGTGTGTGAGTGGTGTACCCTCTATAGGGAGTGTGTGTGCGTGACGTACCCTCTATAGGGAGTGTGTCTGAGTGATGTACCCTCTATAGGGAGTGTGTGTGAGTGATGTACCCTCTATAGGGAGTGTGTGTGAGTGATGTACCCTCTATAGGGAGTGTGTGTGAGTGATGTACCCTCTATAGGGAGTGTGTGAGTGATGTACCCTCTATAGGGAGTGTGTGTGAGTGATGTACCCTCTATAGGGAGTGTGTGTGAGTGATGTACCCTCTATAGGGAGTGTGTGTGAGTGATGTACCCTCTATAGGGAGTGTGTGTGAGTGATGTACCCTCTATAGGGAGTGTGTGTGAGTGATGTACCCTCTATAGGGAGTGTGTGTGAGTGATGTACCCTCTATAGGGAGTGTGTGTGAGTGACGTACCCTCTGCTCGGCTGGTTGGTGGTGTTGTCGTAGTGGTACAGCCCCTGGTGCGGCTGCATATCCACTGGCATTGAGACGGACACACACCCGCTACACCCACAGACCTCTGCAGGAACACACACATTACAGCGTTAGAACTCAGGCATTAATTTCCTGCAACATTATAGTTTTACAGTACAAAAACCATTACGCCTATGGAATGTGTGTGTGTGTGTGTAGGTGTATATCTGGTAACGTGTCCTAATGAGTTTCAGACGCTAAATAGAGATCTCGTATGAAGCCACAGCTGCCGACCCAATAAATACCATGAGGGAGGTCTCACGCACACACACACACACACACACACACACACACGGACACACACCTGTCAGAACAGACATGAGGAGGGACAAAAATGAAATGTCATTGTGTGACCATCAGTCAGAGACACAGAAGACACACTGAACTCAAGGAGATGGGACAAAATATGTAGAGTGGAATTTTGGACCAATGGGCTTCTCCTGTGGGTGGGGCTACACAGAACAACAGAAATAAGAGCAAATCAATTGACAAAAGTCCCTTGTTGTAATTTAGGATAAAAACTAAAACTGCCATTTCAAGTAAGATTTTGTCTTTAATACGAATAATGAATACTTCTATTCATCAGGACGGTTGTTGTGTTTCATCAGACAGACAGAAGGCTGGATAAACGGTGTAAAACTTGTTGGAGTCCTGAACGCCCTCATCTGCAACGACTCTCTCTCTCTTGGCTTGTTTTCTCGCTCCGTCTCTCCTCCCAACCCCCTCTCTCTCTCCCCGCGGATCCTCCTCCTCCTCTCTGTCGAGGTGGGTGTTCTGGCTGTTATGACTCGGAGAGGATAATGGCAGCTCTAATGTAGCCAGCCGTTCCTGAAGCGGCCCAAAAGGAGAGAAATGGGCCGGGCTTGGGATTGGACCAACCACGGCGAGATTACTCCTCGTTTTTTCCCCTCTCCGCCTCTCTCAATATCACTGTTTTTCTTCAAGGGTAAACTTTGTTTTCCAACTCTGGCTTTGTTTTCATAACTCAAACAACTCCAACGCCCCTCGCTGGATTCTTCCGTCGTCTGTTCCCTCGACCCAACACCACAACAGCCCGTTCACCGGCCCGCCAGCCACTCACTCCAGCACTGCTGCTTAACCCTCTTCACCCAACCAGATGATTCCTGCAGTGCTGGAGTGAGTGGAACATACACTGATCACACACTGTTAATGAACTAAACTGAAGAAAATAACAAAATGAGCAGAATAATGACAGTCATTGAACTGAATCAACACTGAATCTGAATAATGACACTATTGCCTTTTGTAGAGCTGCTTACAGCTGAAAATAAATTGATTCTGTAATTGATGAATTTAGAAAATTACCCAGCAAAGCTGTATGAGCATGTTATTAATGTTATTTCTGAATGTTCTCTAAACGTTACTTTTGAACGTTCTCTGAGTTTTACTCTTGAGTGTTCTCTGAGCGTTACTCTTGAGTGTTCTCTGAGTGTTACTCTTGAGTGTTCTCTGAGCTGCTACCTTGAGTGTTCTCTGAGCGTTACACTTGAGTGTTCTCTGAGCGCTACTCTTGAGTGTTCTCTGAGCTGCTACTCTTGAGTGTTCTCTGAGCGTTACTCTTGAGTGTTCTCTGAGCTGTTACTCTTGAGTGCTGAGTGTTACTCTTGAGTGTTCTCTGAGCGCTACTCTTGAGTGCTCTCTGAGCTGCTACTCTTGAGTGTTCTCTGAGTGTTACTCTTGAGTGTTCTCTGAGCGTTACTCTTGAGTGTTCTCTGAGCTGCTACTCTTGAGTGTTCTCTGAGTGTTACTCTTGAGTGTTCTCTGAGTGTTACTCTTGAGTGTTCTCTGAGCTGCTACTCTTGAGTGTTCTCTGAGCCGCTACTCTTGAGTGTTCTCTGAGCTTACTCTTGAGTGTTCTCTGAGTGTTACTCTTGAGTGTTCTCTGAGCGTTACTCTTGAATGTTCTCTGAGTGTTACTCTTGAGTGTTCTCTGAGTGTTACTCTTGAGTGTTCTCTGAGCGTTACTCTGAGTGTTCTCTGAGTGTTACTCTTGAGTTCTCTGAGTGTTACTCTTGAGTGTTCTCTGAGCGTTACTCTTGAATGTTCTCTGAGTGTTACTCTTGAGTGTTCTCTGAGCTGCTACTCTTGAATGTTCTCTGAGTGTTACTCTTGAGTGTTCTCTGAGTGTTACTCTTGAGTGTAGTGTTCTCTGAGTGTTACTCTTGAGCATTCTCTCTGAGCGTTACTCTTGAGCGTTCTCTGAGCGTTACTCTTGAGTGTTCTCTGAGTGTTACTCTTGAGTGTTCTCTGAGCGTTACTCTTGAATGTTCTCTGAGTGTTACTCTTGAGTGTTCTCTGAGTGTTACTCTTGAGTGTTCTCTGAGCTGCTACTCTTGAGTGTTCTCTGAGCTGCTACTCTTGAGTGTTCTCTGAGCGCTTACTCTTGAGTGTTCTCTGAGCGTTACTCTTGAGTGTTCTCTGAGTGTTACTCTTGAGTGTTCTCTGAGCATTACTCTTGAGTGTTCTCTGAGTGTTACTCTTGAGTGTTCTCTGAGCGTTACTTTTGAATGTTCTCTGAGCGTTACTCTTGAATGTTCTCTGAGCGTTACTCTTGAGTGTTCTCTGAGCGTTACTCTTGAGTGTTCTCTGAGCGTTACTTTGAATGTTCTCTGAGCGTTACTCTTGAATGTTCTCTGAGCGTTACATTTGAATGTTCTCTGAGCGTTACTCTTGAGTGTTCTCTGAGCGTTACTTTGAATGTTCTCTGAGCGTTACTTTGAATGTTCTCTGAGCGTTACTCTTGAGTGTTCTCTGAGCGTTACTTTTGAATGTTCTCTGAGCGTTACTTTTGAATGTTCTCTGAGCGTTACTCTTGAGTGTTCTCTGAGCGTTACTCTTGAGTGTTCTCTGAGCGTTACTCTTGAATGTTCTCTGAGCGTTACTCTTGAGTGTTCTCTGAGCGTTACTCTTGAGTGTTCTCTGAGCGTTACTTTTGAATGTTCTCTGAGCGTTACTCTTTAACGTTTTCTGAGCGTTACTCTTGAGTGTTCTCTGAGCGTTACTCTTGAATGTTTTCTGAGCGTTACTTTTGAACGTTCTCTGAGCGTTACTTTTGAATGTTCTCTGAACGTTACATTTGAGTGTTCTCTGAGCGTTACTTTTGAACGTTCTCTGAGCGTTACTTTTGAATGTTCTCTGAGCGTTACTTTTCTTTAATTTAGATGATTGAATGCCAGATTCTTCCAACTAATGTTGCAAGAAAGATTCTTTTGGAATTAAATTGTTTAGTCACGTCAGCTATCGCCATGGCAACTGTAAACTGTTTAAAGGAAACTTAAGTGAAAAGGGCGTCTTCTTTTTTCCAGCGTCTGCACCCAAACTCTCTCTCTCTCTCTGTGCCGTCCATACCTGTGGTTTCCAGCAAACCTCACACCTCCATCTGCTCTCCTCTCCTTCTACACGCTCATTTCATCATTTACACATGATTATACTCACAGTCAGCTTGTCTGGGGGAAGAATGGAGCAAATCTGCCTCACAGCTGGCATCCAGCTGCTGAACACACACACGCGTGCTACTATGACGAGAGCGTCTGAACCCTCCACGCTTGTCCATTCACTGTCTTTCATTACAACTGCAAGGTCACATCTGCTAGAAAACAATCATCTTCGGCCTCACCTCCACACACACTCACACACACTCTCACACACTCACTCACTCTCACACTCACATACACACTCTCACACACTCACTCACTCTCACACACACATGACCCAGAAACAGCATCTCTAAAGCTTCATAATAACCACCATAGTTACTGGGACCACAAGAATTATGTGTAAAATAGACAAAATAACCATAATGATCATGTGTGGCCCTACAGATGTGTGTCTACACTGAGATCTTCAGTGCTGTTTAAGTCAGTCATGACTATTATTAATGCTCATACTGATCAAACCAAACAAATCATCCTGGCAACCACCCATAACACCCTAAAAACTGCATAGCAACACCCTCAAAACCACCCATAACAAACTAAAATTTGCATAGCAACACCCTGACAACCACTATAGCACCCTATAACCTGCATATCAACATCTTGGCAACCACTTATAACACCATCGAAACTGCATATAGAAACACCCTGTTAACCATCCATAACACCGTAGGAAATGCATAGCAACACCCTGACCCTGGAAACTGCATAGCAACACCCATAATACTGTAGAAACTGCATATAGCAATACCTTGGCAACCACCCATTACACTCTGGAAACTGCATGGCAAAACCCATAATACTGTAGAAAATGCACATAGCAACACCCGGACATCCACCCATAACACTGTAGAAGCTGCATATAGCAACACCCTGACAACCAACCATAACACCCTGGACACTGCATAGCAACATGCTGGCAACCACCCATAACACCATAGGAAATGCATAGCAACACCCAGACCCTAGAACCTGTATTAGCAACACCTTGGTAAGCACCCATGACAACCTGGGCACTGCATAGCAACACCCTGACAACCACCCATAACACCATAGGAAATGCATAGCAACACCCTGGCAACCACTCATGGCATAATGGCAATGAGTTTTCCACATACATTACTATCGTCTTTTCAGGAAATGTCAAAATCTAATTTTTAAACTTCTAGTGAACTTTTACAGGCGCTGTGAACATCCTGCAGCCTCTACAACACAGCAATCACAGCAGTTACTGGAAACACAAGATACCTTTAGATGGTCAAGATAGTGTGATGATGGCAAGACAACACACGCAGATCATCACACACACACACACACACACACACACACACGTGCACGCACACACACACACACACACACACACACACACACACACACACACACACACACACACACACACACACACACACACACACACACACACGGCACGCACTGTCTGTCGTAACATCTGATGCAGGCTGAACTCATTCTCTACATCAACACAAACAGGCCAAGCCACAATTTGAAGTTACAGTTAGATTCACTTTCAGTGGTCGTTTTATTGCCCCATTACATATTTTAATAATCATCATAAATGAGATATTACTCAAAAGCTTTAACACTCAAAATACAACCTATGAAAAACATTTTGAAATTGGACATCGCGTTACGATGGAAACCCTTCTTTAGCGGCTCAGTTTTTGGGATACCCTCCAGTTTGAAAACATATTGTGATGAAACTGAAGATGAAGACAGTTGATTAAAAGAGCAAAAGTAATGAAGAAAAGTGAGGTTAGTGATGAAGAGACACTTGATCTGATGAATGAGCTTCAGTGAGCGGACCGGCTCATTGTGTGGTCCTGTTGGGTCAGAACTAACTCACTGCACTGGGATAAAGTCATTCTGAGTGTTTACATGCATGTGTAAATCATCTGAAAGAACGGCCCAGTGACGTGTGTGTGTGTGTGTGTGTGTGTGTGTGTGTGTGTGTGTGACTGAACACTGGACCGGAGCCCAGCAGAACATCACAATCTCTCTCATACTAAAAGACTGACTCACATCATGAGGAATCTGAGATCTTATTAAACATTATAATTAATAATTCAAGTTTTTGTACATTTCATAGTTTGAACACAGCGATTATCCTCATCCTCATTTGCGTCTGTATGACCAGTTATTGCTGGAAGGAAATGTGAATGTTTCTTAAACTAAGCTGAATATATTCAACACATTTATAAAATGACATGCAGGCCTGATGTGATTAAACCTCATGACAGCACAGAGTGGATTGAGTGATCTCTCATCAGCGGGAAGATTCATTTATTCGCCACACTTCACCTCCTTCTTTCAGGCTGTGAAAAAGCTTTTGTTTCATTCCTTTACGAATCGCAGGAGCTCTAGACCGAGCCACTCACTGAGAGAGAGCCCACAACAACAGCTCCGTCATCAAGAGCCATTTACATAACTAAACACTAACAAATGAGCACATTAACTCACAGAGAGAGAGAGAGAGAGAGAGAGAGAGAGAGAGAGAGAGAGAGAGAGAGAGAGAGAGAGAGAGAGAGAGAGAGAGAGAGAGAGACAGAGAGAGAGAGAACTAAACGAGAGTTAGCTGTTCTTCGCTGTATTCCTGCGTGTGTGTGGCCTGTTCCTCTGAGCCAAACACAGTCAGAAGTGCTCAATGATTCACTGATCATATTACACACACACACAGACACACACACACACACACACACACACACACACACACACATTCATACACACGCTGCCAAACAGCTCTCAACACCCAATCCCAGATAACAGCTTCACATCTACATAAAGAGCTTCAGAAGAGCTCGACGCGAGTGTAACAAACACCAGTGCGGACCGCAGCGTCTGCAATGGTAAACTCATCTATACACACACATACACAACATACACACCTGCACAAAAACACACAAACACGACACATGCACAAAAACACACAGACTCACATACACATTCACACACAAACACACTCGCACACACAAAAACACTCACACACACATGGCACACTCACACTCACACAAAGAAATACACACAGTCACACACACAAACACTTACTCACAAACATTCTCACACACAAAAACACACACAAACAAACACTCACTCACAAACACACTCACACAAACACTCACAAAAACACACACAAACAAACACACACACAGCACACATGCACAAACACACACGAACAAACAAACTCACTTATAAACACACATGGCACACACAAACACTCACTCACACACACACAAACACTCACTTACAAACACTCTCACACACAAACACTCACACACAGAAACACACACATGGCACACACAAACTCTCACTCACAAACACTCACACAGAAATACACACATGGCACACACAAACACTCACTCACTCACAAACACTCACACACACACACACAACACTCACTCACACAAACACTCACTCACACAAACACTCACTCACTCACACACTCACTCACACAAATACTCACTCACACAAACACTCACTCACTCACAAACACTCACACACACACACACACAAACACTCACTCACACAAACACTCACTCACACAAACACTCACTCACACAAATACTCACTCACACAAACACTCACTCACTCACAAACACTCACACACACACAAACACTCACTCACACAAACACTCACTTACACAAACACTCACTCACACAAACACTCACTCACACAAACACTCACTCACACAAACACTCACTCACACAAACACTCACTTACACAAACACTCACTCACACAAACACTCACTCACACAAACACTCACTCACTCACACACTCACTCACAAACACTCACTCACACAAACACTCACTCACACACACACTCACTCACCACAAACACTCACACACACACACACACACACACACACAAACACTCACTCACACAAACACTCACTTACACAAACACTCACTCACACAAACACTCACTCACACAAACACTCACTCACACAAACACTCACTTACACAAACACTCACTCACACAAACACTCACTTACACAAACACTCACTCACACAAACACTCACTCACACAAACACTCACTCACACAAACACTCACTCACTCACTCACTCACACAAACACTCACTCACACAAATACTCACTCACACAAACACTCACACAAACACTCACTCACTCACAAACACTCACACACACACACACACACACAAACACTCACTCACACAAACACTCACTCACACAAACACTCACTCACACAAACACACACTCACACAAACACTCACTCACACAAACACTCACTCACACAAACACTCACTTACACAAACACTCACTCACACAAACACTCACTTACACAAACACTCACTCACACAAACACTCACTCACACAAACACTCACTCACACAAACACTCACTCACACAAATACTCACTCACTCACTCACTCACACAAACACTCACTCACACAAACACTCACTCACTCACACTCACACAAACACTCACTCACACAAACACTCACTCACTCACACACTCACTCACAAACACTCACTCACTCACACAAATACTCACTCACTCACACACTCACTCATAAACACTCACTCACACAAATACTCACTCACTCACTCACTCACACACTCACACACTCACTCACTCACTCACACACTCACACACTCACTCACTCACACAAACACTCACTCACTCACACACTCACTCACAAACACTCACTCACTCACACAAACACTCACTCACTCACACACTCACTCACAAACACTCACTCACACAAATACTCACTCACTCACACACTCACTCATAAACACTCACTCACACAAATACTCACTCACTCACACACTCACACACTCACTCACTCACTCACTCACTCACACACTCACACACTCACAAACACTCACTCACACAAACACTCACTCACTCACACACTCACTCACAAACACTCACAAACACTCACTCACAAACACACACACTCACACACTCACTCACACACACTCACTCACACAAACACTCACTCACTCACACACTCACTCACACACACACACTCACTCACAAACACTCACTCACTCACAAACACTCACTCACTCACACAAACACTCACTCACACAAACACTCACTCACTCACACACTCACTCACAAACACTCACTCACTCACACAAACACTCACTCACAAACACTCACTCACTCACACAAACACTCACTCACTCACAAACACTCACTCACACAAACACTCACTCACTCACACACTCACTCACAAACACTCACTCACTCACACAAACACTCACTCACTCACACACTCACTCACACACTCACTCACTCACACAAATACTCACTCACTCACACAAACACTCACTCACTCACTCACACACTCACTCACTCACACAAACACTCACTCACTCACACACTCACTCACACAAATACTCACTCACACAAACACTCACTCACTCACAAACACTCACTCACTCACACAAACACTCACTCACACAAACACTCACTCACACAAACACTCACTCACTCACACACTCACTCACTCACAAACAGTCACTCACACAAACACTCACTCACACACTCACTCACTCACACACACACACACACACACACACACACACAAACACTCACTCACAAACACTCACTCACACAAACACTCACTCACACACTCACTCACTCACACAAACACTCACTCACACAAACACTCACTCACAAACACTACACACACATACAAGCACTGCTCCCTGCCCCTTAAACCCACTCGATCACACACACACACACACACACACTGCCCTGCCCTAAACCTACCCATCACACACACAAACACTCACACACAGAAACCCACACATGGCACACACAAACTCTCACACACAGAAACACACACAGCACACACAAACACTCACACACTGAAACACACACACACACACACATTCACACACACACACACACACACACACACAAACACACTCACAAAAAGAAACACACACTGCACACATGCACAAACAAACACACACTCACACACATAAACATATAAACAAATATTGTAGTGCTTTGTGGAGGTACAGCTTCAGCCGGTGAATGTGTGAGTCAGAGCGCTCTCAGACAGAAGGAGAGAGAATCCAAAGAAAAGAAACAGCCATCCCAGCTCAACATGAGACGGAAAAAATGTGGGAGCAGGAAGTTGGAGGCAGCGCGTGTGAGAGAGTCTGACTGTGTGTGGCATCCCAGACACCCTACAACTCAGACACACACACACACATACTATACATATATATATATATATATCTGCTATATATACACACACACACTCCTGGGCAAAGAAATGGAGACACCCCTCGCAGCAGCCTGTAGCACCGTGACGTAGCTGGATCAGATCCAGGACGTACTGGATGGTGGTTCGTTATGGCGATGTCATACCGATCTAGTTATACAGTCTATGGTTATAATGCGTATGCATAGACGCGTCCCTTACGAAACAAAAATATATTGCAATATACTAGAATTTATATTGCAATACATTAGAAAATATATTTCAATATATCAGAAACTTCCTCATTTATTTGAAAATATATAGCAATATATGGATGGACAACCTATTGCTATATATTGACTCATATATTAAAATACATTGATATACAAACAAACTGTATTACATTATTGCATGAGTTAAGCAAGCTATTAAGTTTACAGAGGTTGATAAACAATAGTCCAAATCAAATTTTGCATGACATTCATTATATTTTACATTATATATGACAGACGTTGTACATTAGATTATTTCATTTACCATGTATACAATATATAATATATATAATATATTATGTAATATAAATCAATATATTTAAGACAAGTTCCCAAATTATATTATCTTACATTGAGGTATATTGTCACATATAATTTTACATATATATTAACATATATATAATGGCTCTTCCAATATATAATTTGATATAATGTGGGAAATATTTCAATATACTTAACAATATATTAAGTAGTATAATAATATGTATTTATTCAATATATGAAAACGGCAATAATTGCAGTATTTTCCCATATATTGCAATATATAATTTACAAACATAATATATTATTATATAATATATCATATGATATATCACTGTGTATATTTCACAATATATGGAGACACATTAAATATATTGTCACGTAATATATTGAGAAATATATATTTGTTGCGTAAGGGGTATGCGCTGGCCAATATTGTATATAGATTATGTTCTCTGTGTAGTTTAGTACTGATAAATAGTAATAAGTAATTATTGATGAATAAGTCATCGTGATGCTTAAAGCTACACTGTGTGATATTTCCCCCCATCTAGCGGTGAAAAGGTTTATGACCATCCAGTGAATATTAGTTTCTGTTCCTCTCAATTCTGATTTCGTTTTAAATCCTACGGTGGCCTATTTAGTCCAAAATTAACATGGCTTCCAGTTCGACCTCATCCAGGAGTGTTCCTTCAAGTGGTATAAAAAAGGCAAAAAGGCTTTCAGGTTTCATATATCAGTCTCAAGCAAACCTTCACATTCGACACGGTGCCATCAAGTGTTAAAACGCGGTACGGGTATGTCCCTCTTTGGCTACTGTACTTTCAAGATGGAGGGGCAACATGGCGCCCGGCATTCGAACCCCTCACCCGTATGTCTTTTCAATGGCATATTATAAACTTACAAGAATACTTTATTACTTGAAAGAAGTAAATATACATTAAGGAGCACATATTTTTGAAAGAACTAAGTGTTTTTAGCTAAGAATAAACTAAAAAAGTTACACAGTGTAGCTTTAAGTTTCTCTCTACATACATGCAAAACAGTTAAAATTGTAACATATTCTGGTCATATTTGCTGTTGAGTGGAAGCAAAAATGAGTCCAGTAATTGTCTGTAATGTTAATACTCAAGGTACAGTACAACAAGATCTGTAAACAACGTAAAATACAGTAGGCCGACACATTCAAGGGAAAATGCATAACGTGTGTCCTGATTTCGTGAGCATGTTATTAATAATTATTTTCGCACGAGCGGTTTGAGTTTTTATCTCTGCACACGTCACCAAAACTCTCAACTGTGCATGTGACGTCATCAAAATGTGAATGAAACCACCGCGCGTCCAGTACGTGTTGGATCTGATCCAGCTACGCCACCGTGCCACAGACTGCAGCGACGACTTCTTGAAAACAATGGGCCATGCCAAAAAATAGAGAAACACTAAACTCTTAAAGGGTTACTTCAGCGATTAGCATTAAGCTTTGTATCAGTAGGAACCCGGGAGTATATTCAAATTATCTTACTTTCCCCCCTCATATGACCCTGAGACGAGAGAATTATGTATTTTATTTCTGGAAAAAATTCCTCTGATTACGCAAATATCCTCATTTTGCATCATCAGAGAAGTGTTTGTCCAGAGGCTGAAGACTACAGCCAGCAGGAGGCGCTATTCCCACATGTTTTCAACATCACACTCACAGCACTCGGCTCGGGAGCTGCGGAGATTCATGTAAATCTCTTTTTTTTTAAAAGATTTAATTTATTGTTCTGAAACTCGTTATGCAAAACTCATCTAATCAACCCTTTTGACACTTTTATGTATTTATAATACACACTCACATCCACACACAAACACACTCACTCATACACACTCAGACTCACACGCATACACACACACACACACACACTCACTCACTCACATAAACACACCCAGACTCACACACCCACAAACACTCGCACACAAACACTCACACACACACACACACACAAACATACACAAGCATACACTCACTCACACTCACATACACACCCACACACACACTCACTCACTCATATACACACACACACACACACCCAGACTCACACACCCACAAACACTCACACACACACACAGAGACAGACACACACAAACATACACAAGCATACACTCACTCACACTCACACACACACACACACACACACACACACGCATGTTGTGTTTCCATGTTTTATGGGGACATTCCATAGGCGTAATGCATTTTATACTGTACAAACCGTATTTTCTATCCCCTACACTGCCCCTGCCCCTAAACCTACCCATCACACACACACACACACACACACACACACACACACACACACCATCACACACACACACACACACACACACACACACACTGCCCCTGCCTAAACCTACCCATCACACACACACACACACACACACACACACAGACTCACACACACAAACTTCTTTATTATCAATAATATAAAAGAAAACACAGATCAAATATTTGCATGTTTTACACCGAAACTATTTGCAGCAGGTGTTCATTACATTACAAAAGTTCAATGCTTTATATTAAATAAGAAGCCTAACTGAAGCGTGAGATCTGTGTGTACAGGAGTTCATGCAACTTTTCACTGAGTATTTGATGCATCAGTTTGAAGCTCTGCACGAGTCTCATGAATATTTGCATCACTGAACTCATCTATAATATCCCCACGTCCTCTGGGTTCCTGCCGGCCGATCCGAACTCTCTCCGGGTCATCGGCGTTTCCTCATTCATTAGTGCACAAAGAGCCGGTGTGCAGAAGTGCTGGACGAGGTTAAACTCTCTCTCTACCTGAGGAGCGCGGGAGAGAAAGGGAGCGAGGGAGAGCTCTCGAGGCGGCCGCTCTAGGGCTCTTGGGAAGTTTGTCTTGTAATTGAATCAATTGTTGACCTCCTGTTGAAACTGCCCGAGCTACTCTGAGAGGAAAGCCTTCGGAATAATAAACGCCCCCCTCTCTCTCTCTCTCTCTCTCGCCCCCTCTCTCTCTCGCCCTCCTCCTCTGCGAGTCAAAGGCCGTGATTTAGGGGGGAGCTCTACAATCTTTTCACTTTCTCCGCCTTTCGCACTCTCTCTTTTTCATCCCTTCTTTTGTTTGCACCGTGGGATGAATTCTAATCATTTGTCTTACACCTTCACACTGTACGTCTCTGCCTCATCCGTCATCCAATGGAAAACACATAAACTGCCATTCATTCAAATGAAAACTATTATTTATTCAGAGAACATAAAAAATGTAAACATTTAAGTTGATTCAGTCATGTCGATTTGATTCAATTGGTTGAATTGATCCTACTATATTTGATTCAAATTGATTCATCATGTTGATTTGATTCAATTGGATGAATTGATCATATTACATATGATTCAAATTGATTCAGTCATGTTGATTTGATTCAGATTGAATTGATCACACTACATTTGATTCAAACTGATTCAGTCATGTTGATTTGATTCCGATTGAATTGCTCATACTACATTTGATTCAAACTGATTCAGTCATGTTGATTTGATTCAATTGGTTGAATTGATCATATTACATATTATTCAAATTGATTCAGTCATGTTGATTTGATTCAGATTGAATTGATCACACTACATTTGATTCAAATTGATTCAGTCATATTCATTTGATTCAGGTTATATGGGTCATACTCAACGACTCAGTCATATCAGTTTGATTATGGTTGAACTGATCATGTTAAATATTATTAAAGATGATTCAGTCATATCAACTTTATTGCTGCTATATTAATTTCAATTTGATTCAATTTGATTCAGAATGAATTGGTCATATATAATCCGATTGAATATGATTCAGTCATATTAACTTTATTTAGATTGAACTGATCATACAAAATGTAATTTAAATTGATTTGGATATATCAAGTTGAATCAATCATATTAAATTTGAGTTGATTCACTGATATCATTTGATTTAGGTTGATTCAGTCATATTGATTTGATTCAGATTATATTTGAACTGATTATATTAAATTTGATTGACGTTGATTCAGTCGTCAAGCATCAGTGCAGTGAACTCAACATGCATCTGCAGAGATACACACAGTGTTCACAGAAATCAGGGAAACGCTGGATATTCAGGTTGGGAAAGCTGTTGTTTTCAGAGTTGATCCAGCAGTTTTAAGGTCTAATCTGTCTCAGCGAACGGCCCAGTGGAGAAGAAAGAGGAGATGCTCCTATAATCCGCCTGTGTTTGCTCCGGGGCTTTAGATTTCTGCTCTATTGTGCTGTTTCTCACACAGATCATGTCCATACAGTCTCATTCAGAGCGGACAGCGGCGGATGACGAGCTGATATCTGTCAGCAATCACATGTTCTGATAAACTCTCGTACTGACCCAGCGATCTTTCATTATTACAGTGGCATGTTTAATATCGCCTGTTACAAAATGTACATTTATGCAATTGGCAGAAGCGACATTGCAGTTTTTCACTTCATGATAGATTTTTTTTTGCAAATTGAGTCATGCACATAAAGCAATTTACACAATGTTTCCCTTAAAATGTAATATTTAAAAACTGAAAAGTCCACTGTCCTCTGCAAACATATACCAGCCTGTCACTAGAAACACACACACACTCACAAACACACACACACACACACACACACACACACACACACACACACATGTTTGTTTTTGTGAAATGTGGGGACATTCCATAGGCGTAATGCTTTTTATACTGTACAAACTGTATATTCTATCCCCCTACACTGCCCCTAAACCTACCCATCACACACACACACACACACACTGCCCCTGCCCCTAAACCTACCCATCACACACACACACACACACACACACACACACACACACACACACACACACACTGCCCCTGCCCCTAAACCTACCCATCACACACACACACACACACACACACACACTGCCCCTGCCCCTAAACCTACCCATCACACACACACACACACACACTGCCCCTGCCCCTAAACCTACCCATCACACACACACACACACACACACACACACACACACACACACACACACACACACACACACACACACACACTGCCCCTGCCCTAAACCCACCCATCACACACACACACACACACACACACACACACACTGCCCCTGCCCCTAAACCTACCATCACACACACACACACACACACACACACACACACACTGCCCCTAACCTACCCATCACACACATACACACACACACACACACACACACACACACACACACACACACTGCCCCTAAACCTACCCATCACACACACACACACACACACACACTGCCCCTGCCTAAACCTACCCATCACACACACACACACACACACACACACACACACACACACACATGTTTGTTTTTTGTGAAATGTGGGACATTCCATAGGCGTAATGATTTTTATACTGTACAAACTGTATATTCTATCCCCTACACTGCCCCTAAACCTACCCATCACACACACACACACACACACACACACACACACTGCCCCTGCCCCTAAACCTACCCATCACACACACACACACACACACACACACACACACACACACACACACACACACACACACACACACACTCCCCCTGCCCCTAAACCTACCCCACACACACACACACACACACACACACACACACACTGCCCCTGCCCCTAAAATTACCCATCACACACACACACACACTGCCCTGCCCCTAAACCTACCCATCACACACACACACACACACACACACACACACACACACACTGCCCCTGCCCCTAAACCTACCCATCACACACACACACACACACACACTGCCCCTGCCCCTAAACCTACCCATCACACACACACACACACACACACACACACTGCCCCTGCCCCTGCCCCTAAACCTACCCATCACACACACACACACACACACACACACACACACACACACACACACACACACTGCCCTGCCCCTAAACCTACCCATCACACACACACACACACACACACACACACACACTGCCCCTGCCCCTAAACCTACCCATCACACACACACACACACACACTGCCCCTGCCCCTAAACCTACCCATCACACACACACACACACACACACACACCCAGTCACACACACACACACACACACACACACACACACACACACACACACACACACACACACACTGCCCCTAAACCTACCCATCACACACACACACACACACACACACACACTGCCCCTAAACCTACCCATCACACACACACACACACACACAAACACACACACACACACACTGCCCCTAAACCTACCCATCACACACACACACACACACACACACACTGCCCCTAAACCTACCCATCACACACACACACACACACTGCCCCTGCCCCTAAACCTACCCATCACACACACACACACACACACACACACACACACACACACACACACACACACACACACTACCCATCACAGGAGACTGCACAGTTTACTTTCTGTGATAAAAACCTCATCCTGTGTGATTTATAAGCATTTTGAAAAGTGAGGACATGGGGAACGTCCTCATATTTCACCCTCTTTTTGTAATACCTGTGTCATACCCATGTCATTATACACATTTGTGTCCTGATATTTCACAAAAACATGCCCACACACACACACACACAGGCTCACACACACACACACACTTACAGACACACACACACACTCACACGTAAAACTGATGAATTTGAGTCATTTGAGTCTTTTTAAAGCAGTTTTTTTAGGATATATTTTACTATCCACGACACTGTTCTGGAATCAGTCAAAAATTACTAAAACTATTAAGTGAAATAAAAAAAGCTGGAATAAAAAAACTTTAAATGAAAATTAGAAATGTTTCCTAATTTTCATTTAAACTGACTAAAATTATTACCTGAAAATAAATAACAACTAAAATTAAATCTAAATAGCTATATTTATAAAAAATAAAAAAGCTAATAAAATGACAAAACCACATAACAAAATGACTAAAAATTAAACACAATTATGATTAAATAAAATATAAAAATATAAAATAATTGATTATGCAATTTCAGATTGAACAAATCATATTAAAATAAATGGATGAATCGATCAAATTAAATTTGATTTAAATTGATTCAATCATAAAAATGTAATTCAGGTGGAATTGATCATACTTAATATGATTCAAGTTGATTCAGTCATATACATTTGATTCTGGTTAAATTTATCAAATTAAATTTCACTGCAAAATAAAATGATAAGCAACCCTCAGCACAAACCCTCACCGCATCAAAGCACCAAACTAAAACTAAACTAAAAACCAAATTCAAAATAAGAATGAAACAGAAGCGCCAGTGATTTGGACAGCAGCGTGTGAAGCAGATCCTGATATAAATGACTCAAAGGCTTCTTGAGCCGCTCTCATTGACTCTGGATCCTCTCCTGAAGTGTTTGTTGGGAAATCCTGAGTAAATCAAAGTGTTTGCTCACGCTTTGTCAGCACCAGGTTTTTATGGACTTCCACTGTTGACAATCGCCTCACTTCTGTTGGCCTCACACAAGCAGGATAACACTGTGCAAATATACTCGTGTACACTCGCACAATCACTCTCTCAAACACACAAACGCTCGAGTGTGCCAAAGTCCCGAACGACACGCTGATAGAGCTATGAACAAACTGAGTCATTACTGTCACTGTTACACACACACACACACACACATCACTAATGAAATCAATAAGACCCACTCATCAGCTCATGGTTGTGTTCCTTTCAAAAATTTGCAAAATGTCTCATTGCTATCATCATCACTGTGGTGTTTTACCAGCGAACAGAACATTCTCTCAACGTTATTAACAATGTTCTTCCACAACAATACAACGTTCATTCAAACTTATTTAATATTATTTATACATCTACTTGTTTCAGAACATAAAGTTCAAGAGTAACGCTCAGAGAACACTCAAGAGTAACACTCAGAGAAAACTCAAGAGTAACGCTCAGAGAACACTCAAGAGTAACACTCAGAGAAAACTCAAGAGTAACGCTCAGAGAAAACTCAAGAGTAACGCTCAGAGAACACTCAAGAGTAACGCTCAGAGAACACTCAAGAGTAACACTCAGAGAACACTCAAGAGTAACGCTCAGAGAAAACTCAAGAGTAACGCTCAGAGAACACTCAAGAGTAACGCTCAGAGAAAACTCAAGAGTAACACTCAGAGAACACTCAAGAGTAACACTCAGAGAACGTTCAAGAGTAACGCTCAGAGAACACTCAAGAGTAACGCTCAGAGAACATTCAAGAGTAACGCTCAGAGAACATTCAAGAGTAACGCTCAGAGAACACTCAAGAGTAACGCTCAGAGAACACTCAAGAGTAACGCTCAGAGAACACTCAAGAGTAACACTCAGAGAACACTCAAGAGTAACACTCAGAGAACACTCAAGAGTAACGCTCAGAGAACATTCAAGAGTAACGCTCAGAGAACACTCAAGAGTAACGCTCAGAGAACATTCAAGAGTAACGCTCAGAGAACACTCAAGAGTAACGCCAGAGAACACTCAAGAGTAACGCTCAGAGAACACTCAAGAGTAACACTCAGAGAACACTCAAGAGTAACGCCAGAGAACACTCAAGAGTAACGCTCAGAGAACACTCAAGAGTAACGCTCAGAGAACATTCAAGAGTAACGCTCAGAGAACACTCAAGAGTAACGCTCAGAGAACATTCAAGAGTAACGCTCAGAGAACATTCAAGAGTAACGCTCAGAGAACATTCAAGAGTAACGCTCAGAGAACACTCAAGAGTAACGCTCAGAGAACATTCAAGAGTAACACTCAGAGAACACTCAAGAGTAACAGAGAACACTCAAGAGTAACGCTCAGAGAACACTCAAGAGTAACTCAGAGAACACTCAAGAGTAACGCCAGAGAACATTCAAGAGTAACACTCAGAGAACACTCAAGAGTAACACTCAGAGAACGCTCAAGAGTAACACTCAGAGAACGCTCAAGAGTAACGCTCAGAGAACACTCAAGAGTAACGCTCAGAGAACACTCAAGAGTAACACTCAGAGAACGCTCAAGAGTAACGCTCAGAGAACACTCAAGAGTAACGCTCAGAGAACACTCAAGAGTAACACTCAGAGAACGCCAAGAGTAACACTCTCAGAGAACACTCAAGAGTAACACTCAGAGAACACTCAAGAGTAACACTCAGAGAACGCTCAAGAGTAACGCCAGAGAACACTCAAGAGTAACGCTCAGAGAACACTCAAGAGTAACACTCAGAGAACACTCAAGAGTAACGCCAGAGAATACTCAAGAGTAACGCTCAGAGAACATTCAAGAGTAACGCTCAGAGAACATTCAAGAGTAACGCCAGAGAACATTCAAGAGTAACGCCAGAGAACATTCAAGAGTAACACTCAGAGAACACTCAAGAGTAACGCTCAGAGAACACTCAAGAGTAACGCTCAGAGAACACTCAAGAGTAACACTCAGAGAACACTCAAGAGTAACGCTCAGAGAACACTCAAGAGTAACACTCAGAGAACACTCAAGAGTAACGCTCAGAGAACATTCAAGAGTAACGCTCAGAGAACATTCAAGAGTAACGCTCAGAGAACATTCAAGAGTAACGCTCAGAGAACACTCAAGAGTAACGCTCAGAGAACACTCAAGAGTAACGCTCAGAGAACATTCAAGAGTAACCAGAGAACATTCAAGAGTAACGCCAGAGAACATTCAAGAGTAACGCTCAGAGAACACTCAAGAGTAACGCTCAGAGAACATTCAAGAGTAACGCTCAGAGAACATTCAAGAGTAACGCTCAGAGAACTTTCAAGAGTAACGCTCAGAGAACACTCAAGAGTAACGCTCAGAGAACATTCAAGAGTAACGCTCAGAGAACACTCAAGAGTAACGCTAGAGAACATTCAAGAGTAACGCTCAGAGAACACTCAAGAGTAACGCTCAGAGAACACTCAAGAGTAACGCTCAGAGAACATTCAAGAGTAACGCTCAGAGAACACTCAAGAGTAACGCTCAGAGAACACTCAAGAGTAACGCCAGAGAACATTCAAGAGTAACGCTCAGAGAACACTCAAGAGTAACGCTCAGAGAACACTCAAGAGTAACGCTCAGAGAACATTCAAGAGTAACGCTCAGAGAACACTCAAGAGTAACGCTCAGAGAACATTCAAGAGTAACGCTCAGAGAACACTCAAGAGTAACGGAACATTCAAGAGTAACGCTCAGAGAACATTCAAGAGTAACGCTCAGAGAACACTCAAGAGTAACGCTCAGAGAACACTCAAGAGTAACGCTCAGAGAACATTCAAGAGTAACGCTCAGAGAACACTCAAGAGTAACGCTCAGAGAACATTCAGGAGTAACACTCAGAGAACACTCAAGAGTAACGGAACATTCAAGAGTAACGCTCAGAGAACATTCAAGAGTAACGGAACATTCAAGAGTAACGCTCAGAGAACACTCAAGAGTAACGCTCAGAGAACATTCAAGAGTAACACTCAAGAGTAACGCTCAGAGAACATTCAAGTGTAACGCTCAGAGAACACTCAAGAGTAACGCTCAGAGAACATTCAAGAGTAACGCTCAGAGAACACTCAAGAGTAACGCTCAGAGAACATTCAAGAGTAACACTCAGAGAACACTCAAGAGTAACGCTCAGAGAACACTCAAGAGTAACGCTCAGAGAACACTCAAGAGTAACGCTCTGAGAACATTCAAGAGTAACGGAACATTCAAGAGTAACGCTCAGAGAACACTCAAGAGTAACGCTCAGAGAACATTCAAGAGTAACGGAACATTCAAGAGTAACGCTCAGAGAACACTCAAGAGTAACGCTCAGAGAACACTCAAGAGTAACACTCAGAGAACACTCAAGAGTAACGCTCAGAGAACACTCAAGAGTAACGCTCTCATAATGTTTGTGAAATGGAATGTTCACGAAACCAAGAAAACACTGTTTTTCTGTTTTGAATGTTCTCAGAACATTGAGAAATAATGTTTTCATAACTTAATATGACTGTATGTTTGTTAGCTGGGATATTGGCCATTGATCACAATGCCCTCTAATATATCAGCATCAACAAATCAATTCATTAACCAATATTTTGTCATATTCATTAAACCTTTAAACTTGTTTTCCTCTTTAACTCATGGAGCCAAATAACAGAAGGCTCCATCACAAGGAGATCATCACATCGGTTGGTCCTTGGCATCAAACCCCAGCTTTAACGCATTTACACAGACTGAATGAAGGGAAGTGAGGCGTTCCAGATGCATGATGGGTACATGGGAGCGTATCCCAGTGGGCGGGTTCGGATCGAGCGGGTCATTAGTAGGTCTTTGACCTGGACCGCAGGTCTGATCCTGAACACATTGACATTAATGCAGCAGATCATGAGGCTCACCGGGATCCTTCATCCTTCAACAATACACCCCTGTAGAGCCATCACTTCAGACCGCCGTTTCAAAGCCCGGCCCTCCCCCACCCGTCTGTCTCTCAGCTCACCGTTGTGTATTGGCCAACAAAGCAGACGCAACACAACCGCTGTAACCGCATCCTCCTCACACCAGTGTGTGTGTGTGTGTGTGTGTGTGTGTCAGTGCTAAATGAGTAATTAACATGTGAAGGTAAAACAGAAGGCCTGTTAATGCCGGCTTTAGAGTGAGAGTGAAAGTGTGTGAGGATTCCCTCAGTGGACTAAACTTACTAACACCTACTGGATAATATTTATGATATGCAAATTTCTAAGGCCTCTTAATGATGAGCATGATCTGATAAACCTGTCATACACAATCGGACCTGAACAATGAATCAGAATTAAGCACATAAGGCTTGCAGTGTGAACACAAGTCTAAATGCTGTCAGGTTGATTCAGTCATTTGATTCAAAGTGATTCAATTTGACTCAGACGGAAATTATCATATTAAATTTGATTCAAGCTGATTCAGTCATATACATTTTATTCAGGATAATTCAAGGCAAGGCAAGTTTATTTATATAGCACATTTCATACACAATGGCAATTCAAAGTGCTTTACATAGAAATAAAAATAGTGATAACATATGCATAAGAAATAAGAATCCCACGTGTAAGAATTAAAAATAAAAACAGGATACTTAAAAAAAAATTAACAATAAGAAATAAAAAATATACAGTTGTAAAGATAATAAAAAAGAATAAAATGATTGTATAAAGATAAAAAATAAAATAAAAATAAAAAACTAATAAAGATGATGCATAGATTAGATTAGGTGCAATCAGTGGGACGTACAGTGGCACAGTGCTCATTCAGTAAATGCACAGCTGGACAGATGTGTTTTGAGTCTGGACGTACAGTGGCACAGTGCTCATTCAGTAAAGGCACAGCTTGACAGATGTGTTTTGAGTCTGGATGTACAGTGGCACAGTGCTCATTCAGTAAAGGCACAGCTGGACAGATGTGTTTTGAGTCTGGACATACAGTGGCACAGAGCTCATTCAGTAAATGCACAGCTGGACAGATGTGTTTTGAGTCTGGACGTACAGTGGCACAGTGCTCATTCAGTAAATGCACAGCTGGACAGATGTGTTTTGAGTCTGGACGTACAGTGGCACAGTGCTCATTCAGTAAAGGCACAGCTGGACAGATGTGTTTTGAGTCTGACGTACAGTGGCACACAGTGCTCATTCAGTAAATGCACAGCTGGACAGATGTGTTTTGAGTCTGGACGTACAGTGGCACAGTGCTCATTCAGTAAAGGCACAGCTGGACAGATGTGTTTTGAGTCTGACGTACAGTGGCACAGTGCTCATTCAGTAAATGCACAGCTGGACAGATGTGTTTTGAGTCTGGACGTACAGTGGCACAGTGCTCATTCAGTAAAGGCACAGCTGGACAGATGTGTTTTGAGTCTGGACGTACAGTGGCACAGTGCTCATTCGTAAAGGCACAGCTGGACAGATGTGTTTTTGAGTCTGGACGTACAGTGGCACAGTGCTCATTCAGTAAAGGCACAGCTGGACAGATGTGTTTTGAGTCTGGACGTACAGTGGGACAGTGCTCATTCGGTAAAGGCACAGCTGGACAGATGTGTTTTGAGTCTGGACGTACAGTGGCACAGTGCTCATTCAGTAAAGGCACAGCTGGACAGATGTGTTTTGAGTCTGGACGTACAGTGGCACAGTGCTCATTCAGTAAATGCACAGCTGGACAGATGTGTTTTGAGTCTGGACGTACAGTGGCACAGTGCTCATTCAGTAAAGGCACAGCTGGACAGATGTGTTTTGAGTGTGGACGTACAGTGGCACAGTGCTCATTCAGTAAAGGCACAGCTGGACAGATGTGTTTTGAGTCTGGACGTACAGTGGCACAGTGCTCATTCAGTAAAGGCACAGCTGGACAGATGTGTGTTGAGTCTGGACGTACAGTGGCACAGAGCTCATTCAGTAAAGGCACAGCTGGACAGATGTGTGTTGAGTCTGGACGTACAGTGGCACAGTGCTCATTCAGTAAAGGCACAGCTGGACAGATGTGTTTTGAGTCTGGACGTACAGTGGCACAGTGCTCATTCAGTAAAGGCACAGCTGGACAGATGTATCTGTATTGAGGCGAAAATCATTTATGATCTTTATAAGTGCTGTTTCTGTGCTGTGATGTGGTCGGAAACCGGATTGAAAATTGTCAAAGAATCCGTTTGAGCTTAAGAATTTGTTCAGCTGACTGAAGACAACTTTTTCAATGATCTTGCCTATGAAGGGGAGATTTGAGATTGGTCAGTAGTTGCTCAATATGGAGTTATCCAGATTTCTCTTTTTCAGAAGAGGCTTAACTACTGCGGTTTTAAGGGAGTTTGGAAAAGTCCCATTGAGAAGTGAGGAGTTTACCACTTCTAGCAGATCTGCTTCTAAACAGTTAAACACACTTTTGAAAAAAGAAGTGGGGAGTGTGTCAAGGAGGCAGGTTGATGTTTTAAGGTGCTGCACCGTTTCTTCTAAAATTTTATAATCAATTGCTTCAAAATCAGACATAGTAACTTTCCGAGGTTGTGGTCTGATCTGACTGACCCCGGAGCAACTCAAGGATGTGCTGATCGCCTTCCTGATATTATTGATTTTCTCTGAGAAGAAGGAAGCAAACTCACGGCATTTGCTGTCAGAGAGCATTTCTCTGGGAATGTGACTCGGGGGGTTTGTTAGTCTCTCTACAGTAGCAAAAAGAGTGCGCGTGTTGTTTATGTTTCTGTTTATAATATTTGAGAAGAAGGTCTGTCTAGCTCCACATTGAAATCATGAAGGCTGTCTTTATAGATGTAATGGACTACAAGTTTTGTTTTCCGCCACATGCGTTCAGATTTCCTGCATTGTCTTTTCATTATACTGTACAAACCGTATTTTCATCCCACACACTACCCCTAAACCTACCCATCACACACACACACACACACACACACACATCAATTACACTCTTTTGACTGAATCGATCCCTATATCTGATTCAGGATGATTCAGTCATTTTAACTTGAATAAAATTGGCAAATTATTGTGTTACCAGTTTAGCTGACAAACATTTTTCTTGCTTAGAAAGCAGCAGAAGATCCAGAATCAGGAAAAGTCTGAACCCTAAAGCCAAATGGGAAATTAGCATTTTAACAGGCTGACGGGTGGCTTGTCTAAGCCTGTTGTCCACACACACACACACACACACACAGGCCTCAGGGTCGCTGGCTGGCTGGTTGCTAGACAATGTTATGTGTGTGTAAAGACTCTCGTGCACATAAAGCTGAAGAGTGTGTGTGAGCCGGACGCTGAACCGCTAAACATGTTTGCTCTCCTGCTCTGTTTACGGAGACCGCAGGCCGTGAATTACACATCCATCAGGAAGAGAGGAGAGTCCTTCTCTAAACCCTCTCCTGAATCCTGCAACAAAAGGGTAAAGACAACTGCTCGACTAGTGTTTGTGCGGCTTTAAGGATGGAGCTGTGCCATGGTGTGCACACACAGACACACACACACACACAAACACACACACAAGCTACTACCACTAAACCTACCCATCACACACAGACACACACACACACACACACACACACACACACACACAACAATTAATAACGTAACTAACCCTAATCCAGCCACAGAAGACACTGCTCATGCTGAACCTACTGGACAGATTTATGAAATACTAGGGGATTGGGGATATAAATCAGAAATAGTGTGATACTCAAAATACAAAGGTTTTGATTTAATGAAATAAATACACCAATCAGGCCTAACATTATGATCCTAATAATGTGTTGGTCCCTCTTTTGCTGACTCGTCGAGGCATGGACTCCTCTAGATCCCTGAAGGTGTGCTGTGGTATCTGGCACCAAGATGTTAGCAGCAGATCCTTTAAGGCCTGTAAGTTGTGAGGTGGGGCCTCTATGGATCGGACTGGTTTGTTCAGCACATCCCACAGATGCTCGATTGGATTGAGATCTGGGGAATTTGGAGGCCAAGTCAACGCCTCAAACTCGTTGTTGTGCTCCTCAAACCATTCCACACAGTTGAATACATTAAATAATATTAGGTTATTACACATATAAATACAGACAAAAAGATACACTCTCATTCCTTAGCTCCTCTACTCTATCAATAATACAGACATATTGTTATTAACACATGAAGAACATACACACATTTGTTTCCTTCATACTCCCACACACACACACACACACACACTAGACACATATTACATATACATACATACATACATATTGGTTGGTTATTGACATAATATTAAATATTAGCTAGTTCCAGACACATCTCACACACACTACACACACAAGATAGTTGACAGCTGCTGTCCGGGCTGAGTTCTGTTTCTCCAGCGGGTCCGGTGGGACATCTGGGTGTTCTGTCCACTGCAGCAGCTGTTGTTGTTTCAGCTACTGACCTGATGCATATATAAACATGCACACACACACACACACTACGTATGCCTCCATCCTTAGTGACCTGCCGTCACAGGTCTCAGTGCAGTTCCTCGGTGTCCACCTGGCGTGTAGGCTGTTAAGTATTATTACAACAACATACTCAGCAAAACTTTCCTGATGATGATGTGCTTCCTGCCTTCTGACTGCTGACCAGAGCTTCTGTGGGGATAGAGAACCAGGTGTGTGTGTGTGTGTCTGTGTGTGTGTGTGTGTGTGTGTGTGTGTTGGGTGAGCTACTGAGTGTGTGTGTGTGTGTGTGTGTGTGTGAGTGCAGTGTGTGTGTGTGTGTGTGTGTGTGTGTGTGTGTGTGTGTGATGTGAGTGTGTGTGTGATGGGTAGGTGTGTGAGCATGTGTGTGTGTGTGTGTGTGTGTGTGTGTTGAGTGTAAAGTGTGTGTGTGTGTGTGTAGAGCTGTGTGTGTGTGTGTGTGTGTGTGTGTAAGTGTGTGTATGTCTGTGTGTGTGTGTGTGTGTGTGTGTGAGTGTGTGTGTGTGTGTGTGTGTGTGTGTGTGTAGTGTGTGTGTAGCAGTGTGTGTGTGTGTGTGTGTGTGTGTGTGTGATAGTGTAGTGTGTGTAGTGTAGTGTGTGTGTGTGTGTGTGTGTGTGTGTGTATGTGTGTGTATGTCTGTGTGTGTGTGTGTGTGTGTGTGTGTGTGTGTGTGTGTGTATGTCTGTGTGTGTGTGTGTGTGTGTGTGTGTGTGTGTATGTCTGTGTGTGTGTGTGTGTGTGTGTGTGTGTGTGTGTGTGTGTGTGTGTGTGTGTGTGTGTGTGTGTGTGTGTGTGTGTGTGTGTGTGTGTGTGTGTGTGTGTGTGTGTGTGTGTGTGTGTGTGTGTGTGTGTGTGTGTGTGTGTGTGTGTGTGTGTGTGTGTGTGTGTGTGTGTGTGTGTGTGTGTGTGTGTGTGTGTGTGTGTGTGTGTGTGTGTGTGTGTGTGTGAGTGTGTGTGAGTGTGTGATTGTGTGATGGGTAGGTTTAGGTTAGGAGCAGTGTGTGTGTGTGTGTGTGTGTGTGTGTGTTAGGTAGGTTTAGGTTAGGAGCTGTGTGTGTGTGTGTGTGTGTGTGTGTGTGTGTGTGTGTGTGATAGGTAGTTTTAGGTAGGGGCAGTGTGTGTGTGTGTGTGTGTGTGTGTGTGTGTGTGTGCATGAGTGCAATTATTATCTGAGGAGGAACAGTGTGTCTCAATGAGAAACAGATGCAGGGAAAGGTCAGTCACACACACACACACATACACACACACACATGGTGCCTGTAAATAATAACTTACGAGCTCACAAGCGCGACTGTTACTATTAAAGCCTCGCAGTGCATTAGCGTCCGCGCGTCTGACAGGAGTGTGACGGAGCGAGAGACGGCAGGTAACGGAGGACAGTACATCACCAACAGACAAAGCATTTACACACTATATACTGTAAAGTTTTTGTATATATATTTTTTATAATTTAAATATTATTGATCAATTATTACTATCAACAACAATATGATAAATATTATGATTATATTATATATATAGTATATATAACTATAATATAATATTTAAAATATGAAATCTAACAATTAAATCATAATTTCATGTTTTCAATATATGTTATTGTTTATTATTATTATTATTATTAGCAATAATATTCTAAAAAGGCCATACATATTATAATAATTGTAATTATATGTATCTGCAAATATACAATTATTACATTTTAATGTAGGAATATAATAATATTGTTATAAATATTAAATGTAATAATTTTAACATAATTTAATAATAGTATATTAAAATCTTATATAGTTTTTTATTATTTATACAGTATATATATAACATAATAAATGTAATGTAAATCTTATTTATTAATAATTATAATAATAAAGAGACTATTATATTATAAATATAACATACAATATTATTTAACACAAACCGTATGTGTTTTGTGTAAAGCCCGTGTCATGTATATGGTGTGTGTGCTGCAGTGTTTGAGTGTTCACGTGTGTATCGGTCTCATCTGCACTGCTGCACACACACACACACACACACACACACACACACACACACACACACACACACACACTCACACACTCTCTCTCTCTCACACACACACACACACTCACTCTCACACACACACACACACACACACACACACACACACACTGGAGGATATGCGGGCCCTGATTTCCCTTCTCTTTTTTTTTGATTTTGTAATAACAAACAGAGCAAACTGGCACGAAAACAACATTCTGCGCAGAGCGCCTCTTATCAGATCAGCTCTCGAACTGGAAACAAGCAGAAACGAGCTCTCGACGACACGCTAAACTCTCCTTCTGCCCTCGACTCCGGCCTTACCTGAGCGGGACTCAGTCTGTGTGTTCATGTGCCGACAAATAATACAGACTACTTCTGTACATTTACATTTTCATTTAAAATGAGTTGTGAGAAATAGTTTTAAAAGTACAAATATTTCATGCATTCTCAGTTAATATGAGCTCATAAAAATGCATGTGTAATAATTACATAAGAATCAGAAAAAAGCTCTTTAAAATAGTTTTAGATGGAATAAAGCAAGCCCAAACCATTTCATGTCAACTAACTACATACTGCAAATTCATTGTAAACACTCACACACATACACAGACACTCACACACACACACACACACACACACACACACACACACACACACACACACACACACACACACACACACTGCCCCTAAACCTACCCATCACACACACAAGGTCGCTGTAACTCATCCTCGCTGCATTCCTGCGCTGATGCTTCACTCTTCAGAAACATAAACACATTAAAGCAGCGCGGCACACGCATCCTTCTGCTCAATAACAGCCCATGATAAGACACACAGTCAGAGGACCTCACGAATATTCATAAGCACAGGGAATATCTCTCAAGGAATGCTAAACATTTAAACACATGTGTATGAACAAATACATCCTTAAAAAACAAAGTCATTTATCCGAGAAACAAAACCGCACACAATCGTAATATCCTGCTCAGTTTTTCCCGGGTAAGAGCACTTTATTTGTTGATCTCTTTGTATTTCGTCTTGTTCGACTGGCAGATTTTAGCATAAAAGGAACTTTTCTCAGTTGACTTGCAGCGAGTCTGCTTTCATTAGAGAAGAGCAGCCGGAACATCCCGCTAAACATCTAATGAGCAGAACTCTCAAAGGAGGAGAAGGAAAAGGAGGGAAGGAGGAAGGAAGAAATTAAGGAAGGAAAGTAGGAATGAAAAAAGGAGGAGAGGAGGAATGGAGCAAGGAAGAAGGAAAGGCGAAATCAATGAAGGAATGGAGGAAAAAATGAAAGAAAGGAGGGAAAGGAGGAAGAATGAAAAAAATGAAAGGAAAAAAATTAGGAATGAAGGGAGGAAGAAAGGAATGGGGTAAAGGAGAAAAGAATGAAAGAAAGGAGGAAAGGATAGAAGGAAGGAAAGTAGGAAAGAAAGGAGGAATGGAGAAAAGGAGGAAAAATGAAAGGAGGGAAGAATGAATGAAAGGAGGAATGGAGAAAAGGAGGAAAAAGGAAA
>CM040921.1:1012500-1042500 GCA_023029165.1 Gobiocypris rarus | reverse complement strand
GAACAGCTGGTTCAGCTTCCCAAAATAACCCAGCGTTAAGGGAACAGTGGATGCAGTGTGTGTTTCCGGACTTCTGCAGGTGTGTGTGTGTGTGTGTGTTCCCGGTCATGAGTGGGATCCTCAGGCGGAGAGTGAAACTGCAGTAAATGTGTGTGTTTTGTTGGCAATCGGCGCGTAAGTGCATATAATGTGAACAACACCAACGTATAGTGTGTGTGTGTGTGTGTGTGTGTGTGTGTGTGTGTGTGTGCTCACAACCCTTTAGCTCCGCCCACTGCACGCCTCCACGAGCTCGGCTGTTTTCCGAAAGAATCAGTACAGTGTATCTGTCTTTTATAAATCTGATAAACTGAAGACTCTTGTGAGATATGAAGGATCAACACTACTCTATAGATACTCCAGATTAACACCAGACTGAAAGAAATGGACCCCTTTAACAGTATATCGCCACTAAGACAACTTCTTTTTACCCCGGCTTCGCCGTGAGTATAGCAGCTCTTCTGAAGATCGGAGGCGGAGCCTCAAAGCCACACCCACTTATTACATCATCACTTGTGAGATTACAGTCTGAGAAGTCTCCATTTGCTCTCCATCAACCAAAGCAAACCCGAGATACCGTTCTCGTTTATTTTGATAATTTTATCCTATGGAAAATGCAAACACCATGAAGAAGATTAATTGGATTACAGAAACTTGCTGAGCTGGTTTAAAGTGATTCATATATTCGGAGGCTAAACGTCAAGACGGCATGAAGTGAAAGGTTGATAAACAGGTCTCATACAACTCCTCTCATTCACTGACATGAGATCAGCGCAGATCAATAATGTGCACATCTGAAACACTCACGATTACAATACAGCGATAGTCTTCATCAGGGGCAATGGCTGCTTGTACAGTGCAGGTTCGTAACATAATCCAGCCTCTGATTTAAAAGCGACACTGCAATCAGTGCAGATCCTTTCTGAGCTCTCGTCTTTCACAGAGAAAGAGTTATTAACCGATTTATTCAGATCTCACAGAGAGACAGAGGTGTGGTGAGAGACAGCAGTCGGGTCCAGTGGGCAGTGCCAGCAACGCTTCATTATTTAAACATTCATACATTTGCTTATGTTCTGCTCTAACATGACATTTTTCCACCCGAGACTGTCAAACAATGACAAATGAGCACTGAAGAAGTCCTCCTGGAGGAAATGCTCATATTAACGATCCTGTAATCACCCTCATGTGGGTCCAAACCTCCATGGCTTTATTTCCTCAGAGGAGCACAAAAGGAGAGGTTTAGCAGAATGTTCACGCTGCTCTTTTCTGGTGTCACTGTTCGCTTGTGATAAACTTCTGCTTCTGCTCTAGTGCAGAAAGAAGGAACAGTAAATGAGTACATAATGACAGCATCATCAGTAGGTTCTAACCTTAAACATCCATGGAACATTTCCATTGGACAAAAGGTTTACGATATATTGGTCACCACATCGTATCGGCCGAGACAAGAACATTTGGCCGATATATTAAAGCCAATAAATAATGGATTATACAGATGAGACACTTCACTGATCGTCATGATGGTTTGAATTGCTTGAAATATGATTGGAATATACAGTTTACAGCCTAAAATATAGGCTACATCATAACTGTGTGAAGAAAAAGCGCAAAAGGCTACATAAAATTATAATGAGAACATGATAATTGTGTGTTTGGGACATGGATTTTAATGGTGAGACTAAAAAATGCTGGGTTGTTTCAACCCAAACTGTCCTCCAAAAAACCCTGACCCTATAGGTCGTTTTTCAAGCACCTTATTAAAACCTTTATTCACGTTTTAAAGTCATGCGCCCTCTAGCTGGCGTAAAAATTATGACGTGTTATTATTACGTGTTCATTTTAATGCAATGTGTGGACTTTTTACCACCGTTTGTCATATTTACAACTACACCCACCCCACCCCTAAACTCACGGTGATTTATGAGCACATGTGTTCCCTGGGATCAAACTCACGATCACATGATCACATTTTGTTGTATATTGCAATGCTTTATATACTGAGCAATGCAAAACCTTTAATAGTACGCAGATAAAAGGGAAAAATGCTTTAAAATGAAAGTGTCCTGTTGTCAATAGGAGAACAACTTTAGTGAACGCTCCTATGGGTCGTATTTCAAGGAAGTGACAAACGACCTATATATGCGTATTGGTTGAAGGACATGTTGTTTCAACCCATACTTGGGTCAAATATGCACTGGTTTACATTTTAAATTAATTTTTTAAACCCAACGGTTGGGTTTTGTGCATATTGGACCCAAATATGGGTTAAAAAAATAACCCAGCACTTTTTAGAGTGTAGATTTATCGGTCAGTTTATCGGTTATCGGCTTTCAAATATAAAGAATTATCGGTTATCGGTTATCGGTATCGGAATATTGGTATACCAAAATGTTCATATCATCATTTTAAAAATAACTGAAAGGTTCTTTGGGTAAACAAAAATGGTTCTTCTATGGCATCACTCTTTTAGGAACCTTTGTTTTTAGGAGTGTGGGGTGAATTATTTCTTTAAAGAAAGAAAGAAGGCTGTATAAGATTATAATGAGACCATTATTATAATTGTGTGTTTGGGACATGGCTTTTAATGGTGAGAATTTTGTTTTTGTAATCAGACTCTTAAAATTACATAAAAAAAATAGGATTTAGATTTACCAGCCAAATTTATCGGTTATCGGTATTGTTATTTGGTATGCCAAAATGTCATATTGGTGAATCTCTAGTTTATAATAAATTTTAAAATGTTGGTTATACTTTATTTTAAGGTGACGTAGTTACAGTGTACTCAGAGTAATATTAATTAACTACATTAATAGGCTTAGGGTTAGTTAGTTACTTGTAATTATGCATAATTTACTGTTATTACTATAGTAAGTACATGTAGTAACGTGTAACTTAGTTGCCTTAAATTAAAGTGTTACCAAAAGGTTCTTTGAGGAACCAAAAATGGATCTTCTATGAAATCACTGCGAAAACACTTTGAGAGTGTGGGGTGATTTATTTATTTTAAGAAAGAAAGAAGGCTACATAAAAGTATAATGAGAACATTATAATTGTGTGTTTGGGACATGACTTTTGTTTTTGTAATCATAAAAATTTAGATTTAGATTTTTTGGCCGATATATCGGTTACCGTCTTTTAAGTAAAATAATTATCAGTTATCGGTATCGGTGCATCTCTGATTTAAAATACATTTTAAAAATCACTGAAAGGTTCTTTGGGGAACCAAAAATGGTTCTTCAATGGCATCACTCTTTATTTTTAAGAGTGTGTGGTGAATTATTTCTTTAAAGAAAGAAAGAAGAAAAGAAAGAAAGACGATTAATGTGAATCCAGCAGACACATGCACTGTAAGAGCTGAGAAGACGCGCAGCATCAGTCCTGAGCTTTATTCTGTCTCTCTTGTCCTTCATGAATGAAAGAGGGACAGAAAATAGGAAGGAGGAAAAGCCTGAGGGGCATAAAAGAGGGACGGGGGTATTTAGCGGGTTTCACCCTCTCTGACTCCTTCCTTCCCTGCGCGGGTATCTGAGCTGCGGCTCTGTGCCGCTCGGGCCGCTGACTGGATGGACAGCTGCTATTAAAAGTTGATTGTTTCAGGTTCACAGAGTGTGAAAGGGTGTTATTGGGGTCTGCGATCCCCGTGAGGGTGGTCTCCGCGCCGCAGAGAGGGCGAGAGGGGGAGGCAAAGGAAAGTGTCACGTGACACGGGTCTCGCTGCGCAGACCCAAAGAGGAATCTGCCGGAAAAACACACCACTTGTTGCCGCCTGCCTGCCTGGATTCTGCCTTGGCCGGCTTTACTGAACGCCGTCTCTCACACACTTGGATTCACACAGTAAAACTCAGCAAGGAACATCCCACCCACACACACACACCCACACACACACACACCTATTTAGACTAAACAGACAAAAACTGCAGTCCGAAAGACCCTTAGACTCAGGCTACATCTCCTCTCTTAAAATTAAAGGTTCTTCAATGGCATTGATGGAACATTTAACATCCACTGAATCTTTCCATCCCACGTAAAGGTTCTTTAGATGATTAAAATGTTCTTCACACACACACACACACACACATGGTTGTTTAAGAACTGATCACTGAAAGGTGCTGTAGAGAAACCAAAAATGGTTCTTCAATTGCATCGTCCACCTGTAGCATCATCACATTTTCAGTAGTGGAAACTTGACTAGTTTAACTCAATAAAAGATGAAAATGCATCTGAAAAACAGGATTTTGTATGGTATAAATGTACTAATGTATGTCAAATGAAGAGTACACAATGTAAACCCGATTAAATTTGATAAATCTTAATCAAAATCTAAATTTGGTTAAGATGTGTAAAGTTTAAGTACTTTTTGTACTCTGAATATTTGAGTAAGTTCATACATTTATCCTATAAATATCATGTAATTCACAATTTTAGTAGTGGAAACTTGACTAGTTTAACTAGCTAATTCAATAAATGCCACCTTGCTCATTGGTTACACAATGCTTTAGCATTAGCATAGCACTCGCTGAATGGCGAGAGCAATAAAAAACATTAATCATAAATCTGTTCCCAAACTAAACTCATGATCCACTCGTCACCAAACCCAACATAACGGAAACTCTTCTAAACTAGCACAACTAAACATTAAACACTACTAAATCTCCACCTTAATGTTAATCTTGCACACACAAAAAACCCCATAATATAACACTTAATTTTAGCATTTACTGTCTCTTTTGAGTGTCATGGCAAAGCATGCTGGGAAATAGAAACCCTAGCCCAGTTTCGGTTAAATTTAAAAGAAACAAGTTCATAAAACTCAAAACAATTAAATAATGCAGATTACTGAAAATGTGTCAGTTTCAGGAACTCAAACGAGACAGAAAGTTCTCAACACTCATGAAAGTTCAGGGCTCCAGACTGAGACCAAATGGTTGCATTTTGTGACTAAAATTTGAGAGTGTGCAACTGAATTTTACATCGAGTCGCACATGTGCAAACGGCAAATTTGCCTGCTGTCGGTACTGGAGAAATTAATAAAATACACTTACTATTTATAATTGATAGACTTTATATCTGACAAATTATCTTTGCCAGCCGTTTAGATATGAGATAATATTAAACCATTTGTCCGTAATACATTTTTGCTATTCGCAATCCAGAAGAGAGAGCGTGCGAGCTACAGCGAACACAACACGTCAGCTTAATGAGTGATGCTAGTTTAGAAGAGTTTCCGTTATGTTGGGTTTGGTGACGAGTGGATCATGAGTTTAGTTTGGGAACAGATTTATAATTAATGTTTTTTATTGCTCTCGCCATTCAGCGAGTGCTATGCTAATGCTAAAGCATTGTGTAACCAATGAGCAAGGTGGCATTTATTGAATTAGCTAGTTAAACTAGTCCACTACTAAAATTGTGAATTACATGATATTTATAGGTTAAATGTATGAACTTACTCAAATATTCAAAAAGTACTTAAACTTTACACATCTTAACCAAATTTAGATTTTGATTAAGATTTATCAAATTTAATCGGGTTTACATTGTGTACTCTTCATTTGACATACATTAGTACATTTATACCATACAAAATCCTGTTTTTCAGATGCATAAGACGAAGCCATGCATTGCTAAATTAAGTTTTTAAGCAATGTTTCTAATTTTCCTCAAATCACAGGATCCTCTCAAACTAATAACACAAGTAAATAACACAGTAATTTAAAGTTGCCACCTTAAAGAAATGTAAAACATGTTGTTATAATTTATTGTATATACAGAAGAGCAAATTGTGAGATTACATGATATTTTTAAGTTCAGAGCCATTAAAATGCATTGAGGTTTACAGTGCAGAATGTCTGGTTTCTTCTCAACTCGAATAATGCATGCACAGTAAGACGTTTCCGATGTTTCCGTATGGATGAGTAACATTTGGAAAACACGGAGAGGTTCTCAAATGAAACCGATGTGTGTGATTCCGTTATTGAAGCAATTAGTCGTGGACCTTCACGTGAGAAGTCCAGTCTCTGGTTCTCCACCCACATCTAAGCAAAAGGTGACGTACATGCATCGCCTCTTTAGCACTCCGGCGTGTAACATCTCAGGCCGTCTCCGAGGGAGGCTTCAGGTCCGATATGTGCCGAGTGTGAGTATGCTAACGGAAGCCTTTTGGCTCTAACGCAGGTCCATCAAACACTAATGAGCTCGGGGGGGAAGAGGAAGACACCCTACAGAGTCTTTCTCACCTCAACACATCCACCGTGATTCGCTGACCTCCTCACAAACAGCTTTCAGAAGGCCTCTACAGCTCATAAAGATGTGACAGATGTAGATAAATGACAAGATAACTGTAAAGAAGAGCAAACAAAACTGACGGCATATCACAAAAAACCACTGACTGAGGCTTCCGGAGGTCAAACTCTGGTCAGAAATACTTAAAAGAAGCCTAATCCCAAAATGGATGGACATACAGTACCTTACTTTAATTTATGATCAATTGTTGTATACTTCTCTTTAACCCTGAACATGTTAATCGCATTAGAAATGGGGCTTTGTGGCGTTATGACATCCGCCCCTCATAGACTTTCACACGGCAATTACACAGATTTATGAAGATTATGTCTGTTTCTTTCCCGATTTTAAACTTTCACAGCCTCTTTTCTCCCTTGATCTTACATAATATATAGTCTCCATCAAAAGCCAGAGCTACAGAAACAATCCTGGATCATTAAAAATGCATATATACAGTTTAACCAAAAATGCAGATATAATGTTTCTCTAGTGTGAGGACACTAAAGCTCATTTCTGATGTGAGGAGAGCTAAATAAAGCAAACTGAGACATATTATTCCCAAAACCTCTTCATACTGACCAGTAAAAATGATCCAGACACTTTGAGTTGAGCATGTTTTGCTGAAGTGTTTGTTCTTTAATTGCTAATGTGACCTTTGACCCCACAGACTGAACTAAATGAAGCATTGCTTGCTCATTGGTCGAGCTGAACTGGTATTATCTAATCGTGTAGTTAAATCTAACAGCTGATTGTAATGCATTACATCCCTTTCTACACTCTTACAAAAAAAATGCTGGGTTAAAAACAACCCAAGTTGGGTTAAAAATGGACAAACCCAGTAAATGGGTTGTTTTAACCCAGCGGTTGGGTTAAATGCTTGCTTAAAACAACCCATTTACTGGGTTTTGTCCATTTTTAACCCAACTTGGGTTGTTTTTAACCCAGCATTTTTTGTGTGTATACATATTTATGCATATACAGTCAAACCAAAATATATTCAGACAGTTTTCTCACATTAGCACAGTTTATTAATCGCTATAGTTTATAAAATGGTAATAAAATATGACAAACTCAAGAGTTAAACTGAACAAACTCATCTTGATAACGTCAGATCATTTTGATACACTCTAAAAATGCTGGGTTGGGTTTTATTTAACTCCACTATTTCTTTAGTAATTACTGTATTGCTTGCTTAAATTAACATGTATATGTGTACGTTTAATGAATAATAATTAAACAATTGCGTACGTTCACCTTTGGATTATTATTGTTGCCTCTAGTAATTATGAGTTTTAATTTCCAACATACTTTGGGTTCGTTTTAAGCCGGCCATACAGTCATTTTTAAACAATAGTTGGGTTAAATAAAACTGCCCCGCATGTTGAACAAACATTTAACCCAACCGGCTGGGTTTGTCCATCTTCAACCCAACTTGTGTTGTTTTTAACCCAGCATTATATATATATAGTATATGAAAACTGTATAGCCTAGGGCTGTAGAAATTAAATATAATTGACATGCACCATTTTTTGTTGTTGTCGTTTTGCACGAAGACCTCCCGTTAGAAGACACGTAGTCAGAGGCTTCAGGTTAGATAGACACATTTGGAAAAGAGATTCGGCACTTCCAAGTATGTCCCGTTACAAGAAACAGCTGTCGGGATTCGGACTGTGGAGGAACAGCCTGACCTCCACACTGGAACTATCTCATCAAATGCCATGCAGAAGAGACCCAAATGAAACCTTTCAGTATGCATGCAAAAAGAGTCCTGTACAGCACAACTCGCTTAGTCTGAGACCCGAGACCACCAAGACACTGAAGCCAAAGCGCCGAGAGACCACCGCATACTTCACGAGCAGTCCAGTAAAGCCAGCAGAACTGATCACACGCGCTGAAAACTTCTGTTTAATAAGCTTTAGGCTCGTCTTCTGTGTGTCTGTGCGACTTAAACACTCTTGTGTCCAGCATTTACTCAAGAGACCCTCAGCAGATGAGTGTGTAATAGACACACATGTTTGGATTGTTAATCAATACGCAAACATTCCACTTGATTAACACTCGAGCGCACGCACCGGAGCACAGATACAATGTAACATTAAAGTTCACACTCGCGCTGATACAATGTAACATTCTGTGCATTAAATACACTTTATCTGTGTGTGTGTGTGTGTGTGTGTGTTTACTGTGAAGGAACAGCGCGTTACCTTTGAGGACTGGATCCTGCCTTCATCAGTCTGTGTGGCCTCACTGTGATCCCAGCAAACTCCACTTTTCCCTGAAAAACTTGGAGCTGAAAGCCGAGCGCGTCCCGATGGGGGTTCGAGAATTTCCAATAAAGCCCCTCTTTCTCCTCACACACACACACACACACAGATGCAGATGCAGATAGGAGCTCTTCATATATGTATATATGTGTGTGTGAATATTCTCCGCTTCAGGCTCACGTGAACACGCACTCCACAGAACTTTTCTCCAAAGTTCGATTTTAGGAAAGACATTCCATATTCGGTGCCGCCGGTCCCGTGAGCCCAAAGTTGCAGCGGCAGCGCGAGAATGCCCTCCCCTCTCTCTCTCTCTCTCTCTCTCTCTCTCTCTCTCTCAGACTCCGTGGACCACCCCGAAACAGGAAGTTCACTTTTTGTTTTTCTTGAGGGGAAAAAAGAGAAAGCCCTGCTGGACAGCGTCATTCCTACAGCATCAGTAACTCCCACAATAATAGCAATAATAATAATAATAATAATAATAATAATAATAATAATAATAATAAAGTACTGCTATTTTAGAAATCAAATAAATTCACACTGGATCTGTTACAGAGGTTTTTCTTAAAATTCTTTAGTCTAATGCATGCGCTCTGAACGAAATAAGCAGCACTAATAGCCCACGAACCACTGTATTCAAAATGTGAACACTGTCTCTTTAAGATCTGTTTGACGCGGCGCACCGCAAAACCCGGAGCGGAGCACGGACATCCGCAGGATTGAGTTTGGGTTTGGAGGGGTGATGATGTGTGATAAAAGGAATCAGACAAAGTTATATCCACGTTTCTTGTCGAAGCACTGAATGCAAAATTCAATGTATGGATTAAGAAATGTATACATGGATTATGCATAATTTTCATGGCTAAGCGCTAATTTGTTCTTACGAAATTTCACAAAGTAGCATTTTCTTTGGAAATCTAACAATCGAATCAAAATTAAATTACTGAATAAAAAAAACAATGTATGGATTAAGAAATGTATAAATCGATTATCTAGGCTAGGTTTAATTTTCATAGAAGCCTAAGCACTAATTTGCCAAAAACTTTTTTACAAAATTTCACAAAGTTGCATCTAAGTCTAATCGAATCAAAATTAAATCACCGAAAAAAAAATTAGTGTATGGATTCAGAAATGTATAAATCGATTATGTAGGCTTGGAAAAATGTTCATAGTAGCCTGAATGCTAATTTGCGTATAAAACACGTTTTTATGAAATTTCACAATGTTGCATTTTGTTTTGAATGTAATATAATCAAATCAATTAAATCGCTAAATAAAAAATTAAATGTATGGATTAAGACATTTATAAATCGGTTATTGGCTGGGCATAATTTTCCTAGTAAGCCGACTTTTCACAACAATGCATTTTTTCTTCAGAATTGAATATAATCTAATAAAAATGTGATGACTGAATAAAAATGTTCAATGAATGGTTTAAGAAATGTATCGGTTATATAGGCTAGGCATAATTTTGATAGTAGCCTAAGTGCTAATGTGCTATGTGTAAAACGTTTTTATGAAATTTCACATTTTGTTCGCAATCTAATATAATTTAATTCAACGTTTTGGATAAATAAAAACACCTTTTAGCCTAGTAGATGTAGAATAATCTAGTCCCATGAACACATATTTAAAAAAATAAATAAAAAAATAGCCTAAAGCTTAAAAACAGATTTCAAAGGCAAAATTGTGCCATCAACGGAATATCAAATCCCATTTCATGTTTTTACACGTCATTCAGCCTAAGTACATTGCGTTTATTCGTATTATTTCAACTGTGAGAACGAGATTTTTCTTCTCACTTGCATAAAAAAACCGTTAAACTGACAGGAAAAGCGCGCGAAAGGAGTCTGACGTGAAGACAAACGTTTTCTGAGGTAAAAGACACCGCGAATTACACCAATAACCACAAACAAAAACAAAACAAAATCTAAATATTTGAACATAACATCTATTTGTATTTAGGTGAATGTTACCATACCTACAGACAAAGGGTGATTAAAACCACTATCATTTGAATTAAGAACGGAGACTATAGCGATCTGTATCCCTTCCTTTCTTTCATTAATCTGTTTTAGTAAACATTTTACGCCGAAAGAAGTAAATATTCGACGCATTTGCAGTTTTTATGAATACGGTCACGTGGTTTCTACACGTTTACAAGGTGGCGCATTCACAATGTGGACATGCGCGTTCATGAAGCTAAACACTCTACATCTGGGCACGGTTTAAATTGACATAAACTCTCGTCTCGTCTATTCTATACTATTATATAGTAAAATTACAGTAAAATCACTCCAGTAAATAGCATAGTGTTTTTGAACCATACTATAGTACAGATACTACAGTAAATTGTAGTATATTATAGTATTTACTACACTTTGTTAATGTACTGTAGTATATTTACTGTTGTATGGTTCAAAAACACTATAGTATAGTATTTACTAGAGTAATTTTACTGTAATATACTATAGTATTTTTTCATGTGGGCCCTCGTCTCTGTCGGGTGGATTCAGTCCGATGAGAGGGTTTGTGGGATAATAAGGGCCGCCTGAAAGCACAAACTGAGTTCTGTGTGTCCGGTTACAGGTGAGTTTGTGCTGTAATCCACTAACAAAGCGCTGACCTTAAGCAACAAGACTATCGGCATTTTGCCAAGGTCTTAACCAACCACCATCCACACGAACCCAACCAGCAGCTGTTCCACCTGTAGCACTTTCCTTAGGATAGTAAAGTTTGTCCTGGTAGTGCAACGTAATCTCATCAATCACATTTACTTTATAAAACAACCAAAAGAGAAAAAACTATATTTTGAATGATGAACTAGATCTAGCCTATTTGTTTGCATACATTCTAACTTATTTTCAAAACACCAAATATATTCATCATTGTCATTATTTCATTATTATTTATGGCATTTTATATTCATATTTTATTTACCCATAAGTATTGAGGCCCATGTAGTGGAGGGAGAACAGCACATGCGTGCAAAATGGGATTATTATTTAAGAAAGAAGTTATATTGCAATTTAAACAGCTTTATTAATATTTTAGTCACGTCAGTTGGCGAGCAAATGTCTCGAGCTTAACTTTGTAGCCTATACAGCAATCAGGCATAACATTATGACAGGTGAGGTGAATAACACTGATGATCTCTTCCTCACGGCTCCTGTTAGTGGGTGGGATATATTAGGCAGCAAGTGAACATTTTGTCCTCAAAATTGATGTGTTAGAAGCAGGAAAAATGGGAAAAGCGTAAGGATTTGAGCGAGTTTGACAAGGGCCAGATTGTGATGGCTAGACGACTGGGTCAGAGCATCTCCAAAACTGCAGCTCTTGTGGGGTGTTCCCGGTCTGCAGTGGTCAGGATCTATCAAAAGTGCTCCAAGGAAGGAACAGTGGAGAACCGGCCACAGGGTCATGGGCGGCCCAGGCTCATTGATGCACGTGTGGAGCGAAGGCTGGCCCGTGTGGTCCGATCAAACAGACGAGCTACTGGAGCTCAAACTGCTCAAGAAGTTAATGCTGGTTCTGATAGAAAGGGGTCAGAATACACAGAGCATCGCAGTTTGTTGCGTATGGGGCGGCACAGCCGCTGACCAGTCAGGGTGCCCATGCTGACCCCTGACCCCGCCGAAAGCACCAACAGTGGCACGTGAGCATCAGAACTGGACCACGGAGCAATGGAAGAAGGTGGCCTGGTCTGATGATCACGTGTTCTTTACATCACGTGGATGGCCGGGTGTGTGTGCGTGGCTTACCTGGGGAACACATGGCCCCAGGATGCACTATGGGAAGAAGGCGAGCCGGCGGAGGTGATGCTTTGGGCAATGTTCTGCTGGGAAACCTTGGGTCCTGCCATCCATGTGGATGTTCCTTTGACACGTCCCACCTACCTAAGCATTGCTGAGACCATGTACAGCCTTTCATGGAAACGGTATTCCCTGGTGGCTGTGGCTCTTCCAGCAGGATAATGCTCCTGACACAAAGCACAAATGCTTCAGGAATGGTTTGAGGAGCACAACAACGAGTTTGAGGCGTTGACTTGGCCTCCAAATTCCCCAGATCTCAATCCAATCGAGCATCTGTGGGATGTGCTGAACAAACAAGTCCGATCCATGGAGGCCCCACCTCACAACTTACAGGACTTAAAGGATCTGCTGCTAACATCTTAGTGCCAGATACCACAGCACACCTTCAGGGGTCTAGTGGAGTCCTTGTCTCGACGGGTCAGCAAAAGAGGGACTAACACATTATTAGGAATGAGGTATATATTCGCTTTTCTTGAATGCTGAATCATGATCAAAATTTGAGCATCAGTTCTCATGACGTAATTTCTATGTAACTCCAGACGCTATCAAGAACAGGGTTTTAGATGAAGTTATGAATTGTGTTTTATTTATTTTTAAGGGCATATGTACTAACAGTCTCATTTGTGTGTGTGTGTGTGTGTGTGTGTGTGTGTGTGTGTGTGTGTGTGTGTGTGTGTGTGTGTGTGTGTGTGTGTGTGTGTGTGTGTGTGCATGATTGTTTCTTGCCCACCATTTCGATCAATGTCTAAAAGAACTGTCATAAGAGGCTTTTCCCAAAATGCACCTGTCCACTAGTTAAATTGGTCCAGTCTAAATCAGGTTAAGGTAAGATATAGAGCACCTGTGCAGATCCACTGTATGAGCGGAGCTCAGCCTCAGTTCACACAAAAAAAAAAGTTGCAGGTGTCCATTCACATAAACCTCCTCAAGCTCATTGAGAGCTTACAACTCTCTCTGGATCAGTGTGATGATGGCACGTGATTAAAGCCGCTGATCTATTCACAGAACCAAAGTGAAAAGGAGAAGCTCTGCCCTTCACTTTCCAAAGCAGGAGTGATGCCAGGGGGAGTATAGAGGAACTCATGAGCCATTCTGAGACAAACCTACAGGAGTTCAGAAAGGCATGCATGTGTAAGTGTGTATTTTAAGTCACCATTTTTAATGACCTTTCATGTTTTTTGCATTTCATTTCAGTAGTTCTGCCAGTGGGGTAAACCTGTTTTCCCTTTGAATTGATTAATTTATTGTTCTGACTCCGATGACAGATTTCTGTTCTAGTTTTAAGCAAAAACTCCCTTCGTATTTCCCCCAGTAGTAATGTTGCTTCTCCAGCAAATGTGTCCTGATTTAAGAATGTTCAGACCATTTGTGCTGGAAAACAAGACAGAAACACAGAGGAAGAGCGTCTACTTTTTCTTTACAGTGTAATTAGTTATTAATATTTTTGTAATACATTTAAAAACTGTGTGTGTGTGTGTGTGTGTGTGTGTGTGTGTGTGTGTGTGTGTGTGTGTGTGTGTGTGTGTGTGTGTGTGTGTGTGTGTATGTGTGTGTGTGTGAGTGTGTGTGTGTGTGTGTGTGTGTGTGTGTGTGTGTGTGTGTGTGTGTGTGTGTGTGTGTGTGTGTGTGTATGGACTGGTAATCCCTACGGTATGGGGACAAAATGTCCCCACAAAGATGGCAATATCCAAATTTTTGTCCTTGTGGGGACATTTTTTTGGTCCCCATGAGGAAAACATCTTATAAATCACACTAAGTGATGTTTTTTGAAAATATAAAAATGCAGCATGTCTCCTGTGATGGGTAGTGTGTGTGTGTGTGTGTGTGTGTGTGTGTGTGTGTGTGTGTGTGTGTGTGTGTGTGTGTGTGTGTGTGTGTGTGTGTGTGATGGGTAGGTTTAGGGGCAGGGCAGTGTGTGTGTGTGTGTGTGTGTGTGTGTGTGTGTGTGTGTGTGTGTGTGTGTGTGTGTGTGTGTGTGTGTGTGTGTGTGTGTGTATGTGTGTGTGTGTGTGTGTGTGTGTGTGTGTGTGTGTGTGTGTGTGTGTGTGTGTGTGTGTGTGTGTGTGTGTGTGTGTGTGTGTGTGTGTGTGTGTGTGTGTGTGTGTGTGTGTGATGGGTAGTTGTGTGTGTGTGTGTGTGTGATCGGTGTTGTGTGTGTGCGGGGCAGTGTATGTGTTTGTGTGTGTGTGTGTGTGATGGGTAGGTTTAGGGGCAGGGGCAGTGTGTGTGTGTGTATGTGTGTGTGTGTGTGTGTGTTTGTGTGTGTGTGATGGGTAGGTTTAGGGGCAGGGGCAGTGTGTGTGTGTGTGTGTGTGTGTGTGTGTGTGTGTGTGTGTGTGTGTGTGTGTGTGTGTGTGTGTGTGTGTGTGTGTGTGTGTGATGGGTAGGTTTAGGGGCAAGGGCAGTGTGTGTGTGTGTGTGTGTTTCTGTTTCTTAGGTAAAGAGTGTAACTCTACATCTGTTGCTCAGGCCTTTGACATCTGTGTATCTTTCTCTCTCACCGAAATCCATCCAGTCTTTACAGGATTAGTTTTTCCATTGCAGATGGTCCTGTGCACATGTTCCCCTCCCATTGGCTCTGGGTCCGACCTGCTACCGGCACAGCACACACAGCTCTGCATAAAAGGACGCTTTCACCCCGTCTGTTCCACCCCGTCTGCACACACACACACACACACACACACACACACACACACACACACACACACACACACACACACACACACCGCTGAGGAGAGATGCATGCGCAAGAGCAGAGGCAGGTAAGCATGCACAATTATCCATGTACACTCATTCTTTATTATTGATTTTTTTAAATGCATTTCTTTATATGCACAAATTCAAAGCATGCATCTCATTATCTCCTTAAAGTTGCAAATTTGTGCAAGATATGTATCTTAGAAATGTGTGCATTGTTCATAAATTCATTAGGAGCAGAAAAGATTCTAATAATAAATGAATGCATGCATCTCATTATCTCACTTTAGTCTTAAAATTGCAAATGTGTGCAAACAAATATATATAACACATCTCTGAACTGAAGGCTTTTATAAAGCATAAAGAAAGAGAACAGTGAATGCAATTCTAGGTCTAATTCTAGTTGGGAAATAATCATTTTGGGACTATTTGCAAATAATATTTGTTCTCGTTAGCCCTGAGATTCTTCACGTTAGAGAATAAAAACACAGTTTGCATTTGGGATCCCTAATGGTCTATCATGTCGAAGGTTCCTGGTCCTAATCGGTCCTCATATCGTTTTTTTTACTCATGAAAATTAAAGATGTTCATCGCTGATTGTATATTAAGAGCAGAGTGTGTGTTTAGTTTTGTGAACGAGTCTCCTCAACGGCGTTAAGCAATAGATTTTAGTTTGTAACTTTTTACAGTGCAAGAATTTCAAATATTGGGGGTAATTTGGCCATTTCTAATTATTGGGGGGGCTCAGTGCCTATGGGGGTCACATCAATGGTAGAATTCATTGTACCGGTGGATGTTAACTTTTTCACATTAATTTGCACAAAGCAAATCCCTTTCTCTAATAGGAAGGTAACGCATGCATCTCATTATCCAGGGCTCACGTTAACGCCTGTCAACAAGAGGATTTTTTGAAGGGGTGAGTGAATTTTAACACAACAAAAATAACTGGGGAATCACCAAAATGCGAGAATGATTCTGCATAAATTTAGTGTAAGTGGTGACTGATAGTGAATAATAATATAATATATAATGCACTGATGGTAATGAGGTTGTGCTGGTGTTAAAAATTCAAAATGTGGAGTTTTCATACACATGTGACCCTGGACCACAAAACCATCATCAATCATAAGGGATGAGATTTATACATCATCTGAGAACTGAATAAATAAGCTTTCCATTGATGATAGGACAATATTTATCTGAGATGCAACTATTGATATGGAATCTGAGGGTGCAAAAAAAAAAAAAAAAATATCCTTTAAAGTTGTCCAAATGAAGTCCTCAGCAATGCATATTACTACTAATAATACATTTACGGTAGGAAATGTACAAAATATCTTCATGGAACATGATCTTAATATCCTAATGATTTTTGGCATAACAGAAAAATGGATAATTTTGACCCGTGCGATGTATTGTTGGCTATTGGCCCAGATATACCCGTGAGACGCAGGACTGCTGTTGGGCTCCAGGGTCACGTATGATACGGTTCAGCAACATCACACGACCAAGAGTACGGGAGCGCGGGGCACAACCTAACGCGGGGTCAGCTGGAACACACATGGTTTAACACTTTGGAACTTCATGTATTTATTAGTTGCCATATCAACACTATATAGAGAAAAAAAATGCGCCAAAATTAAAAAAATCTTTGGAAGATATCACTGAACAGTTATTTAACCAGAGCAAAAGTACATTTCTTACTTAAAGGGGTACTTCGGCGCTGGGGAGATGAATCTGTATTTAAACTGGGTCATTATTGTAGTAGAAATGTGAAATTATTTTTGAATTTGGTGCCTTCTAGACTGAGAAAACACAGAAAATGTATTTTTGTCTCATGGGGATGAAAGACAACAATTCCCAGAATGCACTGCTTCACTGCCCTACTCTAGGCACGGCTACTGGATTACTGGATCACTTGCCCACCGCGTTCATTTTCATAAAATCAGTTCAGTTAGAGACACTACAATTAAAAACTGAACGTGTCTGTTTGATATAATGTGAGTGAGCCGATTGAGTGTCACGGCACAAACGCAGCAGGATCGGATCTCATTCATCACATGAGCGGAGGTAATCACGGTCACATTCACACGCGTGATCAGTCTGGCGTGTGTTCAGTTCATGTCTTTGGAAGCTTAACTTTCATAGGAAGTTCATGTGAAGAGTTGAAACACTCCCTTTGCTCTCCACCGCTCCGTTTACATGAATCTCCGCAGCTCCCGAGCCGAGTGCTGTGAGTGTGATGTTGAAAACATGTGGGAATAGCGCCTCCTGCTGGCTGTAGTCTTCAGCCTCTGGACAAAAACTCCTCCGATGATGCAAAATGAGGATATTTGCGTCATCGGAGGAATTTTTCCAGAAATAAAATACATAATTCTCTCGTCTCAGGGTCATATGAGGGGGGAAAGTACCATAATTTGAATATACTCCTGGGTTTCTACTGATACAAAGCTTAATGCTAATCGCTGAAGTAACCCTTTAAGTTTATTTTTCCTCTCTGTTTTTGTGTTTATTAAAAACTAGAAAAATCTGATATGATTGTAATCTTCTATCTGTCATTTATCAGATGAGATGTTCTTTATGATCTAACAGCTGAAGACACGAGTTGTGGTTAATCCCTATACTTAGGAATTATTTTGAGAAACCATGAAAAGGGTGAATGTTCAATTTATTGTTCAGATTATTCATGATTATGATGTTTTGAGCGGTGCTGAATAGCTGTGTTTAGGGATGTGTTTGCTGGCAAACTCAAAAATCAGTGTATTTATTAAAAAAATCCATTATTTTACTTCAAAAAGTTAATTGTATTTTTGGATATTTTTTTTGATTATATCAGATAACATTTTAAGCTGTCATGCGGTGATGTTACAATGTACCCCACCTACGGGGCATGTTGTCACAATTCACTTGCATTCTTTCGGGTTAAATCAAGAATAAAGTACACACTGCATTAATAAAACAACACCACATGATTGTACTACACATGTGTGAAATTAATACTGGATTTACACAAACCTGGACACTCATAAGCGTTAGGTTGTGCCCCGCTCTCCCGTACTGAATACCATCATGACTGAAAATGTGACATTGATTTCATATGACAGCTCAATAAATAAATGATTAATATTAAGTCAGTTTCATTTTAGACGCAATATTGACTGTTTTTGCTCTATTTCAGCAGCAAAAATAGTTCCAAAGAAAGATCCCAGCAGAAGCACAGCGCCTGTTTCATTATTGAATGATTCAACATTTTAAGTGAATCATTTGAGTCAAAGATTCATTAACAATTGCGGCCTGGTCCCAAATGGCACCCTATGGATGGCGGCCTGGTCCCAAAGGATCTCTTCTGAGACCTCCTAAAATGACAAATGGGATACCCTGCGGTCTCGTTGACTTAACAGACATGCACACACAGCGGCCATTGTAAGTCCACAAGACCGAAAGTGCACATGAAGTGAGCCATTCGGGACAGGGGCTGCCTCCTTCCTGAACGAATCAGCCGTTTGAACGAATCGTTTGAGTGAACGACTCAATGACTCGTTCAGAAGCTCACCTGGCATCACCTACTCATGTTTAAAAGTATCATTCTTTCCAACATTTCTTATGTGTATATATTAAAAAAACGATTTAAAGCAATCTCATAGCATTATCTGATGCAGTTGTAATTTTTCAGTGGGAATTATTTAATTTATATAGTGTCTTATTATTCTAATTTAATTTATTGATCAAATTTAAGAATTTAAAATGACAGATGAAGCATATATTTTAAAAGATTAGGTAAAAAATGCCCTTTATAAAGGTTAATATATCATAAATATGCAGATTTAAATGTGTCAAAGCTGATGGAACAACGTATAATTATATTTATTTTATAATTATATATTTTTCCGGACAAGTGAGTGACAGATCAAGCACATGAACAGGCTTAATGTCGAGCTCATTATCTCAATTAAAGCATTAAAGTTGCAAGTGTGTGCATTGCTCATGAAATCATTAGAATTTTCTGTCAGTGATTTCTGATTATGTTGGTGCATTTTTAATAAGAAGCTCTAAATAATAATAATCCTTCAGACAGCGCAAACATTTTATTCCATGTGTTGCAATGAAATATCCAGATGTGTGGATTAGTTTCGCTGTAAAGGTGTAATGTAACTCAAACAACACGTTAATCAACAGTAAGTGTGTGCATGTGTGCTGTGTGGAATATGTTGGCTTGAGCGTGGTCTGGGTTCTCCTCCACCAGAGGTCAGCGCTGATCAACACTCAAGCCTTCGGGCAGCTCACAGCACCAATGAGTAGTTATGAGCACTAACAGTTTTCAGTCAATGCATCAGTCACTATATTTCCACAATCCAAAGTTATATTGAGTTGTGTCTTATACCTTTGTCTGCTTGATGTGAAGATGCGATTCTTCGGCTGAGAGAGGAACACACGATCTGATGGTGTTTTTGATTTGAGTGAGTTCACATTATGCATATTTATACTCATGAATTAATAATGGCTTCAGAACTTTTAATAAAACAGATTTATCTTAATTACTGTACAGTGAATCTCCTGGCAAGATATGTCTGGATTAAACTTCACAATACAAAGTTGTGCAAAAGTAGAAATTAAGAAGTTAGATTGTGTTTAAAGACAATGAAGCTTTTTTTTTTTTTTTATTATTTTATTTTTGCAATGTGACATTGGTTTATGACAATTAATTATATTTACCTCCCGTTTCTTTATTTAAAGATATTTTAATTATATTTATATATATATAAGTTATATATTAAATTCTTTTATCATTTTAATATGCGAAAATATACTATAAAAAAAATATATATATATGGTTTTAAAGAATTTGCATGAATAAGAGCATGGTCATAATGTAACGCTATTAGAAAAACCAAATGCCGCGTTAATTGGGTTAAACACATTAAAAGTAAAAAAATGAATTGTGTGCATTAATGCACTAATTTTGACAGCACTAATATATCTATATATATTTAAAAAAATTATTTGTTTATCATTTATATTTTCATATACTACATATACAGTGGGAAAGTATTCAGACCCCCTTACATTTTTCACTCTGTTATATTGCAGCCATTTGCTAAAATAATTTAAGTTAATTTTTTTCTCATTAATGTACACACAGCACCCCATAATGACAGAAAAACACAGAATTTATGACATTTTTGCAGATTTATTACAAAAGAAAAACTGAAATATCACATGGTCCTCAGTATTCAGACCCTTTGCTGTGACACTCATATATTTAACTCAGGTGCTGTCCATTTCTTCTGATCATCCTTGAGATGGTTCTACAGCTTCATTAGAGTCCAGCTGTGTTTGATTATAGTGATTGGACTTGATTAGGAAAGCCACACACCTGTCTATATAAGACCGTACAGCTCACAGTGCATGTCAGAGCAAATGAGAATCATGAGGTCAAAGGAACTGCCTGAAGAGCTCAGAGACAGAGTTGTGGAAAGACACAGATCTGGCCAAGGTTACAAAAACATTTCTGCTGCACTTCCTAAGTTTTCCTAAGAGCACAGTGGCCTCACTAATCCTTAAATGGAAGACGTTTGGGATGACCAGAAACCTTCCTAGAGCCAAACTGAGCTATCGAGGAGAAGAGCCTTGGTGAGAGAGGTAAAGAAGAACCCAAAGATCACTGTGGCTGAGCTCCAGAGATGCAGTCGGGAGATGGGAGAAAGCTGTAGAAGATCAACCATCACTGCAGCCCTCCACCAGTCGGGGCTTTATGGCAGAGTGGCCGACGGAAGCCTCTCCTCAGTGCAAGACACACGAAAGCCTGCATGGAGTTTGCTAAAAAACACCTGAAGGACTCCAAGATGGTGAGAAATAAGATTCTCTGGTCTGATGAGACCAAGATAGAACTTTTGGCCTTAATTCTAAGCGGTATGTGTGGAGAAAACCAGGCACTGCTCATCACCTGTCCAATACAGTCCCAACAGTGAAGCGGTGGTGGCAGCATCATGATGTGGGGGTGTTCTTCAGCTGCAGGGACAGGACGACTGGTTGCAATCGAGGGAAAGATGAATGAGGCCAAGTAAGGTGATATCCTGGATGAAAACCTTCTCCAGAGTGCTCACGACCTCAAACTGGGCCAAAGGTTCACCTTCCAACAAGACAATGACCCGAAGCACAGCTAAAATAATGAAGGAGTGGCTTCACAACAACTCTGTGACTGTTTAAGCCCTGACTTAAACCCAATCGAGCATCTCTGGAGAGACCTGAAAATGGCAGTCCAGCAACGTTTACCATCCAAATGACAGAACTGGAGAGGATCTGAAGGAGGAATGGCAGAGGATCCCCAAATCCAGGTGTGGAAAACTTGTTGCATCTTTCCCAAAGACTCATGGCTGTTTTAGATCAAAAGGGTGCTTCTACTAAATATACCCACTGTATACTATAAAAATATACATTTTCTTTTTTTAGAAGAAGAAGAAGAAGTTTTATTTATATAGCTCAAGCCTTTCCATAGCTCAAGGTCGCTTTACATTGCACAATTACAGTACATTTAGACACCTTCATATACATCTATATATACATCACATAATACATATAATTGCATTATCCGAAATGCTTGTTGAACAGATTTTCAGTTTTTAACCGGGACTTAAATGCACCCACAGATGAGGTATTTAGTAGTGTAAGAGGGAGCGAATTCCATAATTGAGGAGCATTTATACTAAATGACCTTCCACCAACAGTGGACAAACGGAAACGAGGGACGGACAACTAACCAAGTTCATTTTTATAATTTAAAGTAATTTTTTTTTTCAAATTAAAGTTGCTGTTTATGGATATATATTAGTGGTGGGCATAGATTAATCTAGATTAATCTCATCCAAAATAAAAGTTTGTGTTTATATAATATATGTGTGTTTTCTTTGTAAAATTATTATGTATATATAAATACACACACATGCATGTATATATTTAAGACACATTTGCATGTACATACTGTTTGTATATATTTATATAATTTACCTTATATATAAATATAAACATAATTATTTTATTAATAAATATAATTTTTTTCTTAAATATATACATGCATGTGTGTGTAATTATACATAATATTTATACAAAGAAAACAAACACAAACTTTTATTTTGGATGAGATTAATCTAGATTAATCTATGCCCACCACTAATATATATACATATATATATTATTTATTTATATTTTTTTATATAATTTATATTTTTATATACATATATTTATAATTTAAAGTAAAGAAAATTTAATTAAAATATATTTGCTGATTTTTGTGAAATTTCCCATTTAGTTTGTTTAGTTTGGAAGAAACACTGATATAATGAAATAATCTATTGAATTGTTTTATAATTTATATATTTTTATTTGTTTATAATTTAATGTTTTATCATTTATATTTTTATATACTTATTTACTTAAATATTATTTTGTATAATTTAAGGTAAAAAGAATCCCCATTTAGTTTGTTCTAGTTTGATTTAGGGAGAAGCACTGATAGTATGAAATAATCAATGGCTTTCCCTGTTGACCTACTAATATAAACACACTTTCTTCCCTGTAATCTGACAGTGTCTCTCGCTGGAGCTTAAGCACCTCCCAAGGCGGCCCGGTAGTTTCCATCCAGAAGAATTAGGTCTGCGCCGGGAAATGATGTGAGTGGACGGGGCTTTGAGCCAATGAGGGTTTAGAGAGAATGAAAAGACCGGTGGCATTAATTCCCTGACCTGTGCTGATGCTAGCTTACTCTGGATCAATTAACAGTGCTTTCTGAAAGCACACAACACTCTCTTCATCTCTTTGCACTTTCAGTCTTATAGACAGATGCTTATATCACAGTGCTAGTGAAACAGCTTAGTCTGGATTAGATTTCAAATTTAACTTGTCATCATATTGCAGATTTAACACCTTTAAGATAATCATCTTAAATGATGAAATCACATATTTATTTACTAAATTATAAATTAAGGTAGCATTTTAAGCATATTGCTGTCTATGTCAGCCGTGACCGTTTTAAGACATGATTTCTCTTGAAGCCGATATGGAAGTGACTTAAACTGCAGTTCCTCGACTGGCCACTAGGGACCGGCTCCAGAAGAGCAGAATCTCATTGAGCTCATGTTAAAATGCCCAACTTTACAGCAGAATAAAACATGTACACAGCCTGGGACAAATTCTAGTTTTGGTCTAAACGGCTAATTTTGCCCTTCATGACAACTGTGAGGGGGGTGAATATTTTTATAACTCATTCATTTACATTATATAAAGCCTTAAAGTTCTGCATAATTAAGGGCGTGGCCACTTTGAGTGGCAGGTGGAAAGCCAGTTATCTGCTGTCTGTTAGTCATCAGGTCACCTCAGCTCCGCCCACATCCCGCCTCTTTGCACGTTTTCTGTTATGCGGGAGTGACTAAGATGGCAACGGCCAGCTCATCCCTACTTTACGCTTCAGAAACTGCTTTTCAGAATCCTATGGGTGACGTCACGGACACTACGCCCATATTTTTATATAGTCTATGGTTTTAAGTTGTGCTACCAACTACTTATCGGCGCTTTTTGAAAATCTGGAAAAAATCGAAATATTGAGAAAATCTCCTTCATAGTTGTCCACATGAAGTCCTTAGCAATGCATATTACTTCTAATAATACATTTACGGTAGGAAATTTACAAAATAACATGATCTTAAAATGTATAATTTTGACTCATATAATGTATTGTTGGCTATTACCACTAATATACCCGTGCAACTTATGCCTGGTTTTGTGGTCCAGGGTCACATATGATATGAAGAATGAATTGATTAAGGCTGCTGATTAGTACTTGATCGGATGCACCATTTTCACCTGCTGGACGATAGAAATTTCAAAGATAAGCTTGAGAAGTTGAGCCAGAAGGCTGGGATTGAGCTTGATATCAAGCCAATTGAATCTGCAGTAAATTGTAACATATGTGAATGGTTTTCTGTCAACCCATATATGCTTCTGCTTTACTGAAATCAGTTTTCAGGACTGGCAGCAACTATCTTACATTCCCACAACTGCTTGGCTGGACAGAGAGGTTTCAGTGGGCCTTCAGCCAGACAGTAGATCCAAACCACACAAATGTTTCATCACTGATGGATTAGCCCTTGTTCCTTATGTTGCAAAAAAGCACACATAAGTGTTTGTAATTGAATGATTTCGAGCCTAGAAGGTAGTCATGCAGTTCCTCTGTTTGAGTTTGTTACGCTTTGCCTCCTCTGGGGTCTCCAACTTGTTAGACACATTGGTGAGTTTCGGGATTTCATATGGAAAAAAACCATACAGTTTGTATGGGGTCAGGCAAAGGCATATTCAAAGTCCTCCACCTTTTTTCCCCAACCCCTTTGGCAAATGTTCTCGAGGGAGTTGACTGGTGGCAGCCTATCACTCTGCAGCTCTTTACAAGTTACCCTTTGAGGATAAGCAGGGTTGAGCCAGGACAGTACCTGGATTGGAGACCCTCCAAGAGGAAAAACTAAGGCACGGGACTGTGTCAGTCCAAGTAGCTTGGGATAGTGGCATCTTCTTCTGGATGAGATGTTAAATATTGAACCTGGTGTAGGTGGATGCTGTACATTGGCAAACTTTATTCCAGTGGAAGAAGACCACCTTCGATCAGCTGATCTGCTGTCTAAGGGTCTTTTCTATACTATAACCTCACTTGTTGTTACCTCAAGCCGTATCCGAACTTGCCAGAGACCATCAATAGCAGAATAAGGGTTGAGTTTTGGAAGCACGATAGGGTTATATTTACAGATGCAGAGAAAAATGAGAGTGGTTTCACCACATTAGTATTGATACTAATGGTAACAGATCGCTGTACTTCCACACCAAGCAAGCAGAGGTTATGTAGACAGTAAATGTGTCAGTCATAGGATAGGGACATCTTCCTTTGGATAAGATGTTAAACTATGGACCTGACATTGGCAAACTTTATTCCATTGGAAGAAGACCACCTTCAATCAAGTCTACATGTGGGGATATGTGATAAGGGGTTGAAGGTCCTTCAGATTGAGTCCCTCTAATCTGAGATCTAAGATGGCCCAATTTTAGTCACCTTAATTTATACAGCGCTTCATACAATACAGATTGTTTCAATGCAGTGATGTATTTTAGCTAGATTTAAACTAACAGAGTGTGTCTGCTTCCCGACCAAGGCTAGCAAGACTGTTCCAGAACCAAAATAAATCTTCTAAAGCTTGGCACTTCTTTAAATTGAGAGCCAATAAAACAGGTGATGAAAAAGTCCACCAGAATAGCTGTTGCATTAACCTCAAACTATCCCCCAAAACCAATGACTTGCATTTGATCTCTTCCTTGTTTCATTGCAATTGAATTGCATGGGCAGAAAAACTTAGAAAAACTTAATCTCCAGTGTCCATGATACTAGTTGCCCCAGCTTTAGTACCAGAATAATGTCCGGAGTAAGTCTTTCAAAGCTTGGACGCATCTATGAAACAGGTGCTGATAAAGTCCACCAGAATAGCTGATGCATTAACGTCAAACCATCCTCTTTGTTGCAAGCAATGACCCTCAATCTGTCTCTTCCTCTTTTTAATGCAATTGAATTGCATGGGTAGAAAATCTTCATCCTCAGTGTCCAAGATACTAGATGCCCCAGCTTAAGTGCCAGAATAATATCTAGAATAAGTCTTCCAAAGCTTGGCTGGATCATTAAATTAAAAGACTATGAAACAGGTGCTGATAAAGCCCACCACAATATATGGTGCACTAGCCTCAAATCTCCTCCTCTTTGTTGTCAGCAATGACCCTCATTCTGTCTCTTCCTCGTTTCATTGCAATTGAATTGCATGGCCAGTAAAACTTTGTACCCAGTGTCCAAGACACTAGATGCCCCAACTTTAATACCAGAATAATGTCCGGAATAAGCTTGGACCCTTCATGAAAGTGAAAGACAATAAAAACGGTGCTGATGAAGTCCACCAGAATAGCCTCAAACCTCATCCTCTTTGTTGCCAGCAATGACCCTCATTCTGTCTCTTCCCCGTTTCTTTGTAATTGAATTGCATAGGTAGAAAAACGTCATCCCCAGTTTCCCTCATCCCACATTCTCTTGTGAATGAGCTTGTTCCCACAGCTTTCACCCAATATCACCATATTCTCTTGTAGGAGCGGTCCTCCTGAAGCATCTTGGGATTGGGATAAACGATCAATCCTTGTAGGGTTTCAAACCATTTGTTACCTGTCCAAATCTTTCATCAGTAAACTACACCACCTGCCAGACTACACCTTCTACAAACATTAGGTAAGGACTCCAAAATATTGTTTGTTGCCTAATGTACTTGTGTTTGTTTTTGGTGAGCACAATGTCCAAGGTTCCCAATCGGACATTCCCTCTAGATCATTACCCCCCAACTGGGGACTGATTCAATTCCCTATGTTGATGATGCAAGAAACTTCCATTTTCAAGTTTCTGTGTTGATTTGCAAGAACCCTTTCTCAAACTCAGCAATTAAGGGCTTTGATGCTTCCAGTTGTCACAAACAATCTTCTTTTCAATTCTAGGAGTCCAACAGATCCACTAGAAGACAAGCCAAACCAATGGGGATAAATGTTTTTTAACCTTCGGTCAAAGAAGCCGATTGATCAATCAAGGACTCTTGGTAAACAAAGAAAGCAAGACTTAAGGTTGGAGGACCAAATTCTGTCTTTCAATGTCTGGCTTTATTCTTGTTGATTGTTATTCTGGGTTGTCTTCATTCAGCTGATTCTCGGACGTCTTTACCAAAGGGACAATCTTACAATAGGAACCTGGGAGTAACGCAACGGCGGTATTTCAGGAATCACCTCTTCTCGGACTTTTTGAGCAATGTTGCTGAGAGAAACACTGTATAAAGTTGATAGAAAAGGGTATCATGTTAAAATGAACGGTTTACAGTTACGTTGATTGAAGCTTTCTAGAGATGCTTTGAATTCTGTGTGATAGTGATTTCTCACATTTGTGTGGTTTGGTACGTAAAATTACAGCAGAAATGTAGGAGTTTGCTAACCCTTCATAGAGCAATCCACCGTCCCACAGGTTCCTCTTGCCTGATTGTATCTGTACTGTGTGTACCTTAAGTTGCATCGGGTAAACCGGTCTGCTGGATAAGGCCCGATCCCAATTCTACCCCTTCACTTTCCACTACCCCTTCGTTTTGCGTGTTCACATGAAGGGGTAGGGGTGTCTCATTTCTCTTTTGGCTGAAGTGGTGGGGAAGGGGAAGGGCCAGATAGCCCTTCAAAAACAAACGCTGTTTTATTAAGTCCAAATACAGCGCAAAACTACGATTGAGTGAGTAATTTGTTAAAAGTGCTCGTGCTTGATTTGTGTTAGATATAGCCTACGCACTTTTCATTGCTGTTCATAATAGTTAAATGTAATGGGACACTAATAAAAGAAACGGGGTATGAAGAGGTGTAATGGTGTCCCATTTCTTAAGGGAATATTTTCACCCCTACGCCTTGCCACTCGGGAACAGGTCGGTGTAGGGGTAGGGTATAAAATAGAATTGGGATTGGGCCTAAATGTCTAGTCATATAACTTGAAATGTAGGAGTACCTTTAGATACATCCTCAGGCGCCACCTGTTGTTTGCTTTAGGTTTGACTACATGAAAACCTTTTTAAAAGTTTGATGCAAAACTCACTCACTGTGTTGTTTTCTTCTCTCCAGAGTTGCATGTCGGAGAAAGAAGTTTAACTATCAAGGTCTTGGTCATACGTCAAAGAATCAAGGTTTGTCTGACAAACCAAATTGTTACAATAATACCAAAACAAATCTGATCGCTATGTTTGTCACTCTGATGTTGGTGCTATAATGTTACTCGTTTTCCCTCACTCGTCTCATTGTATGCAGCTTTATAGTCATAATTTAACCATATAAGTCCTGAAAGTATGTGAACGGGTTCTGAGAGCAATGTATACACCTCTTTTGGACCTATTGTCTAAAGGTGATGATACACAGGGCAACTTTTTGAGCAATGTTGCTTGGGCACTTTCCCATTGAGAATGGGCAACACATTTCTATCTGGATACTTTAGATCATCACCTTAAGGGTTTTTTCTTTACCATAACCTCACTTTCACTGTGTTATGTTGCCTCGAGCCGCATCTACACCTCCAGGACACCATCAACAACACATTCACTGCTAAATGATTTGAGTTTTTTGCATTACAAGCTTGTATTTAGAGATGCAGAGTCCCAGTTTCTCCTCACTAGTGACGCTCATGTTAATAAATGCTTCTGGAGTAAGTAAGCAGAGGTTATGTGGACAGTAAATGTATAACTTTTACAAATTTGAACATGCATGTGTGTCTGGGAGGTGTGAATTTGTTCCTCTTGTGGTAGAAAAATTAATTACATTAAATAGAGCTTGTTCCAGTTCTTGAAACAATGCCACCTAGTGGAGACTGGCGGGGTTTTCTTTTTATGATGCATAAGCCAGTGTTCATTTCTCATCACATCTCTGACCCTTTTGTTAAGCCCCACCTTAAAAGCGGTACTGACCAATCACAGCTTAGTATCTATTGCTATCCATTATTCAGCGCAGGATCTGTGTTCTGCTCGCTTTCATGGATGGGTGGATGGATGGATTTATCCGTCCATCTTTTTCTAATATCTATCTTTTTATCTATCCATCCATCCATCTATCAATCCATCCATCCATCCATCCATCCATCCATCCATCCATCCATTCATCCATCTCTTTCTAATATCTATCTTTTATCCGTCCATTTTTTTAAATATCTATCTTTTATCCATCCATCCATCCATCCATCCATCCATCCATCCATCCATCCATCCATCCATCCATCCATCCATCCATCCATCCATCCATCCATCCATCATCTATCTATCTATCTATCTATCTATCTATCTATCTATCTATCTATCTATCTATCTATCTATCTATCTATCATCTATCCATCCATCCATCCATCCATGCATCATCTATCTATCTATCTATCTATCTATCTATCTATCTATCTATCTATCTATCTATCTATCTATCTATCTATCTATCTATCTATCTATCATCTATCCATCCATCCATCCATCCATCCATCCATCCATCCATCCATCTATCTATCTATCTATCTATCTATCTATCTATCTATCTATCTATCTATCTATCTATCTATCTATCTATCTATCTATCTATCTATCTATCTATCTATCTATCCATCCATCCCTTCCTTCCTTCCATCCATCTATCCATCCATCCATCCATCCATCCATCTATCCATCCATCCATCTCTATCTAATGATTAAATAATAAATACATTAGAATTTTCTGAATATGTGAAAAATGTGAATATCAACAATGTCACATTGTTGAACAGTGACGTAACTTCATAACCTTCATAACTTAGTATGAAGTTCATATTTGAACACTGATTCTGATGACTGAACACGGATGACTGATGACGGGTGAAAGTTCAGTTAGTCATGAAGCACGTGTTGAAGTGTATTTCACAGGTGTGTGTGATATCTGTGTGAAGTCTGTCTAGTCTTGAGTGAGTCTCTCCATCAGCCCGTTCTATCATTCACTGTGTCTCTCAGTTCGCCTGTGGCCGCTGTCATGAGCTGCAATAGCTGGGTAATATAAACATTCTCTGCACATGTTGGAGTTTGTTGTCGTGAGGGTTTTTATGTGGTAGTATTTGCAATTCACTGTCCACAGATAACAGTGCATGACCCCGGTGGCTTTTGTTTGGATTTGTGGAATTCCTTGAAAATGTCCTTTTTTAGTAAACGTGAATCTAGTCGACCTGTCCAGTGTGAGCAGCAATTCCTGGTTGTGTTTGCATCATGCATTAATGTGCCATGAATGCTGCACTTTCTCCTGTGGTGTTTCTGGAATTAAGACGTTTCTCT
>CM040921.1:950000-1007500 GCA_023029165.1 Gobiocypris rarus | reverse complement strand
CACACACACACACACACACACACACACACTCTGCCCCTGCCCCTAAACCTACACACACACACACACACACACACACACACACACACACACACACACACACACACACACACACTGCCCATCACACACACACACACACACACACACACACACACACACACACACACACACACACTCTTGCACTCACTCACTCACTCACTCACACAAACACACAAACTTCCCTTTCATGCCGTCTGTATCATTAAAAAGAGCAGATAGTGTTGATTTGAATAGATCAGATTCTTTATTGTGAAGGCATCATACAGCTCTTGTCTGAAGTTGATTCATGAGCAAATAATAATAATTGAACGATACTGTGCTGATACGAAGGCATCCCTCTGCTCTCAGTTTACTGCAGTATCGCTCGCAGTGTGTTTACTAAGTCTAATGAGCGACACACACATGGCAAGACTCATCTGACCTGCTGAAATCAGTACAAACACGCAATCCGAGTCACGGTCGCATATCGGCTCACGCATGCACGCACCATCAGTCAGGGACAAAATACAACTCTTCTGTACACAACCTGACGAGAACTGCCAAAGGGTTTATCGTTCTCTTTAACCGGCCGCATCATGTCTCACGTACAGTGAGGTCCAAAAGTCTGAGATCAAAAGCGTTCGGATTTCATGCAAGAGAAGTTTCCTTTAACAGTGAGCACATGTGAGAACGTCTCTGGATTGATGCACGCTTTAATAACGAGATGCGTGATTTGAGCTTCACTGGAGGAAGAACATCTGACCGGCTTTCATTTGATTTGACCGTTCCAGCTTTGCTCTCACACCCTTGTACAATACCTCGGCTGTCTGCCGCAAGAGTTTGTTTGTTTTGGTTTATATTTGATTCATTTTTTTTTTATGATGAGTTCTCTGTGCCTTTCTATAGCAGATTGAAATCATGCCAGGAAAATTTCACTGTTGTGTACTCGTCAAATATAGACATCTATAAAAACCACTTCATTTATTTGCCCAAGCAAACACGCTCTTTGCCTTTTAGACATTATTGATTGCCTTCATAGAAATCTGCTCTTTTCCATGGGATGATCAATTATTTGACAAGCGATAAGAGACTGTATGACATACAGAGATGCTGAAATATTGTAATACATGTCAAATATCAGGGTTTGTTTAGTCTAATGAGAGGATTAAACCAGGTAACAGTATGAAGTAGTAGGTAAAATATTTATTTTAAAATCACACACATTCAGCATAATTACAACATACAGATTTCCAAGCTCTCCCACTTATAAGAAAATATTCCTTTATTAAAAAAATGTAGAAATTAATCTCAGTGCTCCTTTAAAGAGCCGTCTTGAGTAGCTTTAATATCGTGCCACACGTTACAGTATTATCTTTGTCGAAGCACAAATAAACAAAGCACATTGGCATGGCTCGATTCGTACTATGCAAAATATGGTATAAAGTGCAGTTGCAGAAACCCCGTCCGATGCAGTGATCCCTAGAAAGTGCTTCAAACCAAACGAGAAAGACACAAGATGAAATACACACCAAAACATGACACCTGTAACATGTACAGTACTGCTCATAGATCATCGCACATGAATTGTACAGCTCTTGCAAAGGCGCTATATAAATAAAACGTATTATTGTTATTAACCTTACAAATAAAAGTAAGTGTCTCTGTTTGAGACGAAAGCCAGTATTACACGTGTTTAGATGCATTCGCTGGTGCTCGGCGGAAACTGCCAACAAGCAATTGCAATGCATGCAAGAAAAACAAGTTCTTCCATTCCAAAGATTCCTTCACTGACTACTGATTTTTAAATGTAGTGCTTAAAACAAGACCAGAGAATCTTCCTGATCCCATTTTCCCCTTGTTGAGTCATTTTGCTTCTTAAGTAAATGAATGTTTAAAGCAAGATGGAGATGCAAAGCGAGAATCTTGTTTTTTTGCCGTGTGTCGGACCTTAGCTGGGATGTGTGGCAATATCTAAATGTTTACCGGTCATGTTGGGTAACTGTGCTGAAGTCAGGCCAGTGTGCTTTGATTTCCCTGAGTATCTGAACATCTATAAAAACACATAATGCGCTGACGGAAAGCCTTGATTAGAAGGTGTTTCAGCTCTGGTGATGAATGCCCTGTGATTGTTCTCTATGTGCACCCGCAGGACTCGACGATCATGTCCGGGACGTCGGTCTTCACGATGGTGTGCTGAGAGTTGAAGTACACCATGGAGAGCGGGCGTCTCTGGATGGGCACGCAGCAGGACGACACGGCCGTGTGGATGCCGTTGGCCTTCAGCTGGCTGAAGACGGTGGCGTGGAACGAGGAGGCGATGCCGGGCGAGCCGGAGAGATGCTGCGGGCACTGTCCCATGCAGTAGTTCATGTGGTAGCCCTCGGGCGCTATGATCCAGTCCTGCCACTGTATGTCGCGAAACTTAATGTATAAGTCTTTCTTGCAGCACACGCTGACGTCGTCTCCGCACCGCAGCGAGCGCTTGCTCAGGGCGTGGGCCCCGGGGTCTTCCCGTAAGCGCACCTGCGCGACCAGGAACGGCTGGTGCTCGAGGGAGGCGTCACGGCTGCACAGGTTGCGTCCGGAGTCTTCGCAGCTCACCTGGAGACGGAGACGCCTCAGACCCCCGTCCAGGAAGGCCTGCAGGGCAGCGGTGATGGGGAAGGTGTGCCAGCCGCCCCGCGACACCTCCACACTCCTCTGGAGGAGCAGCGTGCGATTGGACACGCCCGACTGGAAGATCTCAGCGCTCACTCGCCCGCCTGGAGGAGGGCCATCGGCCGGCCACACATACAGCCACAGCGACGCCTGCAGCACCTGCACGCTCTCACCTTTCTCCTGCAGGAACTGGAACGACAAGCCGGAAACCTCATCATCTGCAGAGAAATCAGAGTGATTAGAAGATGTGTGACTTCATTAGACAACACAGTGCAGTGAAAACTGCCGGGGTTATGATTATGATGATCAATAATGTGTATTCTGTGCAATATGTCTATGGTATGTGTGCTGAATGTTGCTCCTGTGGAAATGAATTCCCTCTACTGAGGATAATAAAGAATAAATCAAATAAATGTGTGCAGCATAACTGAAAGTGCAAAACATGCTGTTATTTATTTCAACATCATTGAGATACTATTATAGTTTTTATTCATATTTTTCACTAAAGTTGTACATTTTTCAGTGTTTTTTTATTTCAATTTTAGTTATTTGAACGCAACAAGTTAAACTAAATGAAAATGAGAAATATTTGCGAACATTAGTCAAGTCAGTTTCATTAGAGCGCTTTTACAATGACGATTGTTTCAAAGCAAAATAATGCAACAAAATGATATTTGGCTACACGTTTGCTTTGAAGAAAACGGTGATGTCAATTTATCATATAGTGATAGATCAGATCTAGAGATATAGTTGATATAATTAATTAGTTTAGAAATTAATTTTATTTGGATATTTAGTTTAGACCAACATTTTAGTGTCCCGAACTGAGCAAGCCGAGCCAGAGGCAACATTTATTTCTCATTAGGTTTATTTTATTTCAAGTAACAAATATTTCTTTATGGTTTAACTATAATATCCCTGTATGGAACAACATTCTAATATCTCGTTTGTCAGTTTGTAAATATTTATATAAAGTGTTTTAGTGATACAATTATGTTTGCCACAATTCTAAATGTTTCCTGAACGTTCCATTGTATCATTTCGAATGTTCTCTAAACATTCCAGAACATTTAAAAATGTTACATCCAGAAAAAATCGTTCCATGACTCAGAGTCAGATCAGGTGTCGCTACTCACCGACATCAGCGAAGCTCACGATCTCGTACGCCTGGTTACTCGTGCGGGAGTTGGGCAGGTTGTTGTCCAGCTCCAGGGTTCCGTCCTGTCTGACGCGGCCCGCGTGCAGCTTCCTCAGCGCGGTCATGAGCGCGGCACGCGGCACCGTCTGCGTGATGTTCGGCCTCTCCCGCAGGTGAAGCTTGTCCAGGATCTGCTGCTTCGCGATCTCGACCAGGTAACGTTCCTCCGCGCCCTTCTCCATCGCGGGCATACCGCAGGTCGGGCAGCCGGTGGTGGCCGCGCTCGTTCCCTTCAGCACCTCCAGCGTGGACAGCAGCGCGCACAGGTGCAGCCACGAGAACGACTCCGAGCGCATGCTGACTTCGCTTCTTCACTGGGACAGGTTCGGAGAGAGTGAGTGGACGGAGAGAAGTGAGCACTCAGAAGTGGGGTAATCCATCAAAAGTTGTGACTCGTTTAAGGGACGCACCAATGACCGCGTCAAGCCACACACGTGGGAGGGAGGTCGGCGAAGGTGAGCGACACACTGCTGGGATGCACACACACACACACACACTCCTCCCTGAGGCATATATAGCCCTGCTGGAGTTAATCATTAGCGCGAACAAATAAACATACGACACTTACAGTGCCACGTCGAGCCGAGGCTTTCCAAGCGAAGTCCAAAGCCTCACCTCTGTCCCAATGACCCCAGCTCTGGAACCCTAACCCACTCAAACATCGGGAAATGACGCAATCCCGCCGGATTCATATGGGAGACCAGTCACAGCATCCCATCACTCATCTTTAGCCATGCACTCTTAAAAATAACACTTCTCTAATTATTGAGGAACATTTCCATTGCACGGCCCGTTCTTTATAGTGGAAGCTCTTTGGGTTATTAAACTGTTCTTTAAAGAACTGATCACCGAAAGGTTCTGCTATGACATCACTGCTCCTGTATGGAATCGGAATGCTTCTTTATGACATCACTGCTCCTGAATGGAATCGGAATGCTTCTTTATGACATCACTGCTCCTGTATGGAATCGGAATGCTTCTTTATGACATCACTGCTCCTGTATGGAATCGAATGCTTCTTTATGACATCACTGCTCCTGTATGGAATCGGAATGCTTCTTTATGACATCACTGCTCCTGTATGGAATCGGAATGCTTCTTTATGACATCACTGCTCCTGTATGGAATCGGAATGCTTCTTTATGACATCACTGCTCCTGAATGGAATCGGAATGCTTCATTATGACATCACTGCTCCTGTATGGAATCGGAATGCTTCTTTATGACATCACTGCTCCTGTATGGAATCTGAATGCTTCTTTATGACATCACTGCTCCTGAATGGAATCGAATGCTTCATTATGACATCACTGCTCCTGTATGGAATCGAATGCTTCTATGACATCACTGCTCCTGTATGGAATCGGAATGCTTCTTTATGACATCACTGCTCCTGAATGGAATCGAATGCTTCATTATGACATCACTGCTCCTGAATGGAATCGAATGCTTCTTATGACATCACTGCTCCTGTATGGAATCGAATGCTTCTTTATGACATCACTGCTCCTGTATGGAATCGAATGCTTCTTTATGACATCACTGCTCCTGTATGGAATCGAATGCTTCTTTATGACATCACTGCTCCTGTATGGAATCGGAATGCTTCTTTATGACATCACTGCTCCTGTATGGAATCGGAATGCTTCTTTATGACATCACTGCTCCTGTATGGAATCGAATGCTTCTTTATGACATCACTGCTCCTGAATGGAATCGAATGCTTCATTATGACATCACTGCTCCTGTATGGAATCGGAATGCTTCTTTATGACATCACTGCTCCTGAATGGAATCGAATGCTTCTTTATGACATCACTGCTCCTGTATGGAATCGAATGCTTCTTTATGACATCACTGCTCCTGTATGGAATCGAATGCTTCTTATGACATCACTGCTCCTGAATGGAATCGAATGCTTCTTTATGACATCACTGCTCCTGTATGGAATCGAATGCTTCTTTATGACATCACTGCTCCTGTATGGAATCGAATGCTTCTTTATGACATCACTGCTCCTGTATGGAATCGAATGCTTCATTATGACATCACTGCTCCTGAATGGAATCGAATGCTTCTTTATGACATCACTGCTCCTGTATGGAATCGGAATGCTTCTTTATGACATCACTGCTCCTGTATGGAATCGGAATGCTTCTTTATGACATCACTGCTCCTGTATGGAATCGGAATGCTTCTTTATGACATCACTGCTCCTGTATGGAATCGGAATGCTTCATTATGACATCACTGCTCCTGTATGGAATCGGAATGCTTCTCTATGACATCACTGCTCCTGAATGGAATCGAATGCTTCTTTATGACATCACTGCTCCTGTATGGAATCGGAATGCTTCTTTATGACATCACTGCTCCTGTATGGAATCGAATGCTTCTTTATGACATCACTGCTCCTGTATGAATCGAATGCTTCTTTATGACATCACTGCTCCTGTATGGAATCGAATGCTTCTTATGACATCACTGTTCTGTATGGAATCGGAATGCTTCTTATGACATCACTGCTCCTGTATGGAATCGGAATGCTTCTTTATGACATCACTGTTCCTGAATGGAATCGGAATGCTTCTTTATGACATCACTGCTCCTGTATGGAATCGGAATGCTTCTATGACATCACTGTTCCTGTATGGAATCGGAATGCTTCTTTATGACATCACTGCTCCTGTATGGAATCGAATGCTTCTGTATGACATCACTGCTCCTGTATGGAATCGGAATGCTTCTTATGACATCACTGCTCCTGTATGGAATCGGAATGCTTCTCTATGACATCACTGCTCCTGTATGGAATCGAATGCTTCTATGACATCACTGCTCCTGTATGGAATCGAATGCTTCTTTATGACATCACTGCTCCTGTATGGAATCGAATGCTTCTTATGACATCACTGCTCCTGTATGGAATCGAATGCTTCTTTATGACATCACTGCTCCTGTATGGAATCGAATGCTTCTCTATGACATCACTGCTCCTGTATGGAATCGGAATGCTTCTCTATGACATCACTGCTCCTGTATGGAATCGAATGCTTCTTTATGACATCACTGCTCCTGAATGGAATCGGAATGCTTCTGTATGACATCACTGCTCCTGTATGGAATCGGAATGCTTCATTATGACATCACTGCTCCTGTATGGAATCGGAATGCTTCTTTATGACATCACTGCTCCTGTATGGAATCGGAATGCTTCTGTATGACATCACTGCTCCTGTATGGAATCGAATGCTTCATTATGACATCACTGCTCCTGTATGGAATCGGAATGCTTTATGACATCACTGCTCCTGTATGGAATCGGAATGCTTCTTTATGACATCACTGCTCCTGTATGGAATCGGAATGTTTCTTTATGACATCACTGCTCCTGTATGGAATCGGAATGCTTCTTTATGACATCACTGCTCCTGTATGGAATCGGAATGCTTCTTTATGACATCACTGCTCCTGTATGGAATCGGAAAGCTTCTTTATGACATCACTGCTCCTGTATGGAATCGAATGCCTCTTTATGACATCACTGCTCCTGTATGGAATCGAATGCCTCTTTATGACATCACTGCTCCTGTATGGAATCGGAATGCTTCTTTATGACATCACTGCTCCTGTATGGAATCGAATGCTTCTTTATGACATCACTGCTCCTGTATGGAATCGAATGCTTCTTTATGACATCACTGCTCCTGAATGGAATCGAATGCTTCTTTATGACATCACTGCTCCTGTATGGAATCTGAATGCTTCTTATGACATCACTGCTCCTGTATGGAATCGAATGCTTCTGTGATGACATCACTGCTCCTGTATGGAATCTGAATGCTTCTTTATGACATCACTGCTCCTGTATGGAATCGAATGCTTCTTATGACATCACTGCTCCTGAATGGAATCGAATGCTTCTTTATGACATCACTGCTCCTGTATGGAATCGAATGCTTCTTTATGACATCACTGCTCCTGTATGGAATCGGAATGCTTCTTTATGACATCACTGCTCCTGAATGGAATCGAATGCTTCTTTATGACATCACTGCTCCTGTATGGAATCGGAATGCTTCTTATGACATCACTGCTCCTGTATGGAATCGAATGCTTCTTTATGACATCACTGCTCCTGTATGGAATCGGAAAGCTTCTTTATGACATCACTGCTCCTGTATGGAATCGGAATGCCTCTTTATGACATCACTGCTCCTGTATGGAATCGGAATGCTTCTTTATGACATCACTGCTCCTGTATGGAATCGGAATGCTTCTTTATGACATCACTGCTCCTGTATGGAATCGGAATGCTTCTTTATGACATCACTGCTCCTGAATGGAATCGGAATGCTTCTTTATGACATCACTGCTCCTGTATGGAATCTGAATGCTTCTTTATGACATCACTGCTCCTGTATGGAATCGAATGCTTCTTTTATGACATCGCTGCTCCTGAATGGAATCGAATGCTTCTTTATGACATCACTGCTCCTGTATGGAATCGGAATGCTTCTTATGACATCACTGCTCCTGTATGGAATCGGAATGCTTCTTTATGACATCACTGCTCCTGAATGGAATCGAATGCTTCTTATGACATCACTGCTCCTGAATGGAATCGAATGCTTCTTTATGACATCACTGCTCCTGAATGGAATCGGAATGCTTCATTATGACATCACTGCTCCTGTATGGAATCGAATGCTTCTTTATGACATCACTGCTCCTGTATGGAATCTGAATGCTTCTTTATGACATCACTGCTCCTGTATGGAATCGAATGCTTCTTATGACATCACTGCTCCTGTATGGAATCGGAATGCTTCTTATGACATCACTGCTCCTGAATGGAATCGAATGCTTCTTATGACATCACTGCTCCTGAATGGAATCGAATGCTTCTTATGACATCACTGCTCCTGTATGGAATCGGAATGCTTCTCTATGACATCACTGCTCCTGTATGGAATCGAATGCTTCTTTATGACATCACTGCTCCTGTATGGAATCGAATGCTTCTTTATGACATCACTGCTCCTGTATGGAATCGAATGCTTCTTTATGACATCACTGCTCCTGAATGGAATCGAATGCTTCTTTATGACATCACTGCTCCTGAATGGAATCGGAATGCTTCTTTATGACATCACTGCTCCTGTATGGAATCGAATGCTTCTTTATGACATCACTGCTCCTGAATGGAATCGAATGCTTCTTTATGACATCACTGCTCCTGTATGGAATCGAATGCTTCTCTATGACATCACTGCTCCTGTATGGAATCGAATGCTTCTTTATGACATCACTGCTCCTGTATGGAATCGAATGCTTCTTTATGACATCACTGCTTCTGTATGGAATCGAATGCTTCTGTATGACATCACTGCTCCTGTATGGAATCGGAATGCTTCTTATGACATCACTGCTCCTGAATGGAATCGGAATGGTTCTTTATGACATCACTGCTCCTGATATGGAATCGAATGGTTCTTTATGACATCACTGCTCCTGTATGGAATCGAATGCTTCTTATGACATCACTGCTCCTGTATGGAATCGGAATGCTTCTCTATGACATCACTGCTCCTGTATGGAATCGGAATGCTTCTTATGACATCACTGCTCCTGAATGGAATCGAATGCTTCTTTATGACATCACTGCTCCTGTATGGAATCGAATGCTTCTTTATGACATCACTGCTCCTGTATGGAATCGAATGCTTCTATGACATCACTGCTCCTGTATGGAATCGAATGCTTCTTTATGACATCACTGCTCCTGAATGGAATCGAATGCTTCTTTATGACATCACTGCTCCTGTATGGAATCGGAATGCTTCTTATGACATCACTGCTCCTGTATGGAATCGAATGCTTCTTTATGACATCACTGCTCCTGAATGGAATCGAATGCTTCTTTATGACATCACTGCTCCTGTATGGAATCGAATGCTTCTTTATGACATCACTGCTCCTGAATGGAATCGAATGGTTCTTTATGACATCACTGCTCCTGTATGGAATCGAATGCTTCTATGACATCACTGCTCCTGTATGGAATCGAATGCTTCATTATGACATCACTGCTCCTGTATGGAATCGAATGCTTCTTTATGACATCACTGCTCCTGAATGGAATCGAATTCTTTATGACATCACTGCTCCTGTATGGAATCGGAATGCTTCTTTATGACATCACTGCTCCTGTATGGAATCGAATGCTTCTTTATGACATCACTGCTCCTGTATGGAATCGGAATGCTTCTTTATGACATCACTGCTCCTGTATGGAATCGAATGCTTCTTTATGACATCACTGCTCCTGAATGGAATCGGAATGCTTCTTTATGACATCACTGCTCCTGTATGGAATCGAATGCTTCTTTATGACATCACTGTTCTGTATGGAATCGGAATGCTTCTTTATGACATCACTGCTCCTGAATGGAATCGGAATGCTTCTTTATGACATCACTGCTCCTGAATGGAATCGAATGCTTCTTTATGACATCACTGCTCCTGAATGGAATCGAATGCTTCATTATGACATCACTGCTCCTGTATGGAATCGAATGCTTCTTTATGACATCACTGCTCCTGTATGGAATCGAATGCTTCTCTATGACATCACTGCTCCTGTATGGAATCGAATGCTTCTTTATGACATCACTGCTCCTGAATGGAATCGAATGCTTCTGTATGACATCACTGCTCCTGAATGGAATCGAATGCTTCTTTATGACATCACTGCTCCTGAATGGAATCGAATGCTTCTTTATGACATCACTGCTCCTGTATGGAATCGAATGCTTCTTTATGACATCACTGCTCCTGTATGGAATCGAATGCTTCTTTATGACATCACTGCTCCTGTATGGAATCGAATGCTTCTTTATGACATCACTGCTCCTGTATGGAATCGGAATGCTTCTTTATGACATCACTGCTCCTGAATGGAATCGAATGCTTCTTTATGACATCACTGCTCCTGAATGGAATCGAATGCTTCTTTATGACATCACTGCTCCTGTATGGAATCGAATGCTTCTTTATGACATCACTGCTCCTGAATGGAATCGAATGCTTCTTTATGACATCACTGCTCCTGTATGGAATCGAATGCTTCTATGACATCACTGCTCCTGTATGGAATCGAATGCTTCTTTATGACATCACTGCTCCTGTATGGAATCGAATGCTTCTTTATGACATCACTGCTCCTGAATGGAATCGAATGCTTCTTATGACATCACTGCTCCTGTATGGAATCGAATGCTTCTTTATGACATCACTGCTCCTGAATGGAATCGAATGGTTCTTTATGACATCACTGCTCCTGATGGAATCGGAATGGTTCTTTATGACATCACTGCTCCTGTATGGAATCGAATGCTTCTTTATGACATCACTGCTCCTGTATGGAATCGAATGCTTCTCTATGACATCACTGCTCCTGTATGGAATCGGAATGCTTCTTTATGACATCACTGCTCCTGTATGGAATCGGAATGCTTCTTTATGACATCACTGCTCCTGTATGGAATCGAATGCTTCTTTATGACATCACTGCTCCTGTATGGAATCGAATGCTTCTTTATGACATCACTGCTCCTGTATGGAATCGAATGCTTCTTTATGACATCACTGCTCCTGTATGGAATCGAATGCTTCTTTATGACATCACTGCTCCTGTATGGAATCGAATGCTTCTTTATGACATCACTGCTCCTGTATGGAATCGAATGCTTCTTTGACATCACTGCTCCTGTATGGAATCGAATGCTTCTTTATGACATCACTGCTCCTGTATGGAATCGAATGCTTCTTTATGACATCACTGCTCCTGTATGGAATCGGAATGCTTCTTTATGACATCACTGCTCCTGTATGGAATCGGAATGCTTCTCTATGACATCACTGCTCCTGTATGGAATCGGAATGCTTCTTTATGACATCACTGCTCCTGTATGGAATCGGAATGCTTCTTTATGACATCACTGCTCCTGTATGGAATCGAATGCTTTATGACATCACTGCTCCTGTATGGAATCGGAATGCTTCTTTATGACATCACTGCTCCTGTATGGAATCGGAATGCTTCTTTATGACATCACTGCTCCTGTATGGAATCGAATGCTTCTTTATGACATCACTGCTCCTGTATGGAATCGGAATGCTTCTTTATGACATCACTGCTCCTGTATGGAATCGGAATGCTTCTTTATGAGGACAGGTTGCTTCTTTGATGACATCACTGCTCCTGTATGGAATGAATGCACTGCTTCAAACTTTAGAGGCGCTGTGGATTCTTTATGACATCTGATGGCAGGAATGATGCTATTATTGTGCTCCAAACCAGTTTCCTCTTATAAGTGAGAAGTGAGAAATGTCTGGTGTTTTGGCCCTTACAGTGAAAGTCAATGGGGTCCGATGTAGTTTGGCTCTGAGTAGTTTGCCACTGTTCTGGTCAATCATGTTTATTTGGAGTTCTGTCCCTTTAATATTTAATATTAGAGGTGTGTTCATTTAGCAGATGCCACGGTAAAATCATAAGTGCCACAATATAGACACTTAAAAGAAAAAGAAAAAAATTTTAAATAGGATTTTAACAAATAATATAGCTATTCTCCTTTAAGCTTTCCTAATTTTCTTGCTGAATTTAACTTTGATTTCATCCCTTATACTTTTTTGATGCATTACAACGATTTATTCAAAGATATGACTTAACCTTATAATGCTTTTCTGTGTGTGTGTGTGTGTGTGTGTGTGTGTGTGTGTAATTACATATTTTGATGTATGCAAATCCATGATATTTCTATTTCTATTTGTTTAATGGTTGTTCATTTTAAGAGATACAACCATGCTTCCTTCTGCATTTAAAGTTCAGCAGTTAAAAAGATTTTAACAAATAAACTTGCATTTTATCCGTCGTTTCAGAGACAATGTTTGTGCATCAGGTTGCAATGTCTGGCTAGTTAATAGAAATCTTATATACTAATGTGCATCACGAGAAACAAATAAAAAAGCAACGGGAAAGAATATGAATAGAATCTTTTTCATGTCTCCATCAGAGCAGATGCGTGCGCTCTCAGTGCGCAGGCGCCGTCTAGTGGTCACACATCATCAGTGTTCCACATGAGGCACGTGACTTACATTATATTATGAGCTGTTGTATTTATGAGTGAATATAATGCATATGTCTGTGTTTTTCTTTGATGGCACCATCTGAATGTTTGAAGCTGATAGGTTCAGGAATTATTTGCATTGCTGTTGATGATGACAGCACTGATGTTTGCTGTACCAAATGTTTCCTGATAACCGGAGAGCATTCGGCCACATCAGTAAAGCACATTCCATTCCATTTATTTTGTCTCTGAATTATCATTTTAATTAATAATTTCAGACAAACATAACCTCAAGCATTTAAAGTTTCTCACAAAACAACTCTCATAACAATAGATTCTGTAAAATGTGGTTGCACACGTCAGCTTTTATAAGGGTTTAAGATTGAGAACACACACATGAAAAACTGCTTACAAAGGTATAAAAATGGCTATATCTGATGAAAACACTAGTCTTAAAAATAAAGGTTATTTGGCAGGGTTTATGGTCCCATGAAGAATCGTTACTATCCAAAGAACCCTTCCATTGCACAAAAGGTTCATTATAGTTTAGAAAGGTTCTTTAGACTGTAAAATGGTTAGAAAAATGGTTCTTTAAAGGAACCTTTCACAAAACGGTTCTTCAGGAAACCAAAAATGGTTCTTCCTGGCACCTTTATTTTTAAGAGTCTATTTCAGCAGATTTACCCCAATATTTACAGATGACATAGAGATAAGAATCTGTGACAGGATCGGACTGTCCTGATGGCCAGAGAAACACTCAGTCCCACAACAAACACCTTCTATTGTAGCTCATATTGATAATACATGTGTATAAAAATAAAAAGTTCCAAAAGTAAAGTAAAAACTTTTTCACAAGAGTCTTCATTTTCAAGAGTGTAAAATAAAATCTACTACATTACGAGAGAATGCTTTTTCTTTTCTCGGAACAAGAGACATGAAAGTCCTGTTTGCAAAGCGCTCCAGTTTGATCCAGATATAAAGCATCAGTTTGCTTCTCTGACCGCCACTGGGTTGCACAAAAACTACCCATGATTGTGAAAATAACTCAACGCACAATGACCTAATGGGCTCAGCTAGTGTTTGAGGAGAAAAATCCACCAATACATTAAAGCTGTGGACACACTAAATATAGGATAAAGGTGAGAGTGAACTGTGAGTTCATTACGTGCTTTATTTGGAATGTTCCTTTCCTGACCTCAAAATCAACAAGTGACCGATACGTGCGCTGAACTCAGGCCAATTCAACACACCTGCCGGATCTGATACGACTGCCCGCTTTAAAGGACACACTCTGACATTATGAGTCAGACATCTGATCAGAATATACTTTATTTGTTGTTTTATTGTGTTTTATTAAGTGTTGTGAAATCGATTAACATATGTGGACGTGTCAGGACCCAAGGTTTCCCAGCAGAACATTGCCCAAAGCATCACCTCCGCCCGGCTCGCCTTCTTCCCATAGTGCATCCTGGGGCCATGTGTTCCCAGGTAAGGACACACACACCCGCCATCCACGTGATGTAAAAGAACACGTGATCATCAGACCAGGCCACCTTCTTCCATTGCTCGAGGTCCAGTTCTGATGCTCACGTGCCACTGTTGGTGCTGGCGGGTCAGGGGTCAGCATGGGCACCTGACTGGTCAGCGGCTATGCCGCCCCATACGCAACAAACTGCGATGCTCTGTGTATTCTGACCCCTTTCTATCAGAACCAGCATTAACTTCTTGAGCAGTTTGAGCTCCAGTAGCTCGTCTGTTTGATCGACCACACGGGCCAGCCTTCGCTCCACACGTGCATCAATGAGCCTGGGCCGCCCATGACCCTGTGGCCGGTTCTCCACTGTTCCTTCCTTGGAGCACTTTTGATAGATCCTGACCACTGCAGACCGGGAACACCCCACAAGAGCTGCAGTTTTGGAGATGCTCTGACCCAGTCGTCTAGCCATCACAATCTGGCCCTTGTCAAACTCGCTCAAATCCTTACGCTTGCCCATTTTTCCTGCTTCTAACAGATCAACTCTGAGGATAGAATTAATTAATTTGACAGCTTTCATTTTATAACTTTATACTCTGGTCAGTATACACCATGGCAGACCATGATATGTTAAATATAAAATTTAAGCCATATAGTTTTGTGAAAATATAATCACACCGTTAACTCCCAGGTCTAATGTGTCATGTTTCTTTCTGGAGCGTCAGTGAATGTTTGGACCTTTTTAGTTGTGTTTGGGTCCCTCGATCATCCTCAGATCTCAGAATCACAGTCCCTACACACACACACACACACACACACACACACACACACACACACACACACTGGGGTTCATTAACTTTTGAACGGGTCATTTTAATAACTTCAGCAGTTTTTTGTCTTGTGGACTATATGTAAACATTTCTTATGTCAAATATATTGTTCAGGACAGCACTAAATAAAAAAATAACATGCATTTTGTTAGATATCTCTTGTATAGTTAAAATGATTCCCATTTTCACGGATTCTCCAACCCTTCTCCTTGCAGCTGTGTATAGGGTTATGAAGGGACATGATGCGGAACCCTATATAATGTGCAGTCTGAATGAAAGAATCGCAGCGAAGCAAAAACATCTTTACCAATCAGACGCAAAAGCAGGCGAAATTGAAACTATGACGAGAGCGCCACCTTATGTCCCAGAGAGCACATGGAGCAGTGACGTAAAGCGCAGAGAGAGCCAGTGCTCTTGTCTCGAGGCTCTGCTGTTGTTCTGTCCGCCTTTCTGTGCTGGCTGTCCGTGAACGAGTGCAGATCAGGACTCGCGCGGCTTTACACATGGCGCTTGTGCTTTTGTTGACGTCTTTTTGAGGTTCGCCCGTGACGTCACGGCCCCGCCCACTCAAGTTCTGGTTTGATCACTGCGCGCTGTTGACAGTCGGAGTCGCCGTGAGCTCGTGCGTGGTGGCGATTTAACGGCATTAGGCGGCAGCGGGCTGTCGTTATTCGGTTGCCGGGGCTCGGTTTGTGCGCGAGGTGGGTTATCAGTTTAAACATGTTCACCTAGCCCATCCTGAGCGATAGCAATGCCCTCACGAGTTCGTGAGGCGGCCGATTGTCATTTTTACTTAGCTCGCGCTCGCTTAGCCGCCACAGGCTAATTAATTAACCGACAGTGTGTGAGAAATATTCACTCCAGATCATCGAAACCACAGCAAAACTCCCAGAACACCGAGTGTTTCTTCGATTTGAATGAACGCGAGGGATTAACGGGTAAGTGAACGCTTGAACGCTTTAAATGGAATAGGTATCGCTGTGTGTGTGTGTGTGTGTCGTTGTGTATCACTGCTAAACATCACATTAGTCGTCAGTGACAGGTTAACTGTTATTCTTCATTTGAGAAACAGAACGCCGCCAAAAACCCAAAATAACAGAACGCCGCCGTTCTAAACGTTCTAACGGCTTTGGTTATTTGACCGGCGGCGTTCTAGTTTTGTCGTGTCGCGTTTTAAACAGCCCGGTTATTATTAAAGTCCCGCAGACTATCAGCCGATGAGATCCGAAGATAGCTGTAGAGTTTTTAATCATCGTTCTAAAAGGCCTGTTCACATCCAGGACGATAAATAAAGATATCGTTAGAAATATTTCACAGCGAAAACGAAACGATAATGGCACATGAAAACTATCGTTTACAACTGATGAAGTTTTTCCAGCTGATGAACAAAAACATAGACAGCCAATCAGAATCCATCCGCTTGAGCTCGAGCATTTAAAGCGACAGACTAACCGAATCTTAAGCCGAGCGTTTCTTTTTACGAGCATGCGCACAGCCTTACAAAGTATACTTATTTTGTGTCACGAGTTACAACCCATGTGCAAAAAATAAATTAAATGCGTAAATCCTGCGGTGCGTGTTCAGCACGCGTACTCTTCTGATGATTTAATTTCGCGTCACGCGTGGCGCAATTTTTCTATGACGACATGAGCTTCATCTCCAGAGCCGCTCTAAGATTCACTTCATGAGCATTTTACTGTTTAATTTGAGAAACGGTCATATCATAAATATCACAGAAACTCAAGGTCATCACGCAACCCATTAAAATAAAAGTTATGACAGAAATATGCTACAATTGTATTACTATTGTATGTCTTGGTGTAATACTAGCTACTACTACTAATAAAAACAATACAATAATTATTAAAACTTTATTTTTAAAGGAATAATCACAATTTTTCTTCCATGTTTTATTTTGAACAGTAAACCTCTGTTGTGCTGCGCTTTGTTTGCCAAAAATTAAAGGGTTTATTTAAATTTAATTTTGATTAAAAGTAAATGATTGTTGTGTGCCTTCATTTGATTACCAGAAAAACTGAAATACACAACACAGAATTTCTGGAAAATCATAGGGCCCTATTATTGTAAGCAAATTAATAAATTAAAAGTACATTTTTATTAATTCAATTAATTAGATGTGTTTTTGATTAAACAATTAAAATGGAATCCAGAAAATGTAAATAATAATAATAAAAAAACGGAATTTGGAAAAATTAAATGGATTTCTTAGGGCCCTAAATTCTGAAACAGCTTATGAGTCACAAATATCCAAATGACAGCATTACTGCGTTTAAACGCTCAAATACAGTAACAACTCCCGTTCGAACCAGCCCGCTCCAAGCCGGACTCAACCCGGGTCCTCCAGCATGAGTCAGATGCTCTAACAACCAGACTAAAGGCTGCAACCCCTAGCGTCAGTCGCTAGAGCGTCTCTTGAGATCAGGGGAGTGAGGTTTACTCGCACATCGACTGCTAGCTGGCCTCCGTTACACTCACCCCCCAAACCTCACTCCCATCCGGGTCACGGCACCAATGTAACCCCTCCGAACCTGTTTATTTGTATTTTTATGAAAATAAAAGTTTGCATTTTAGAAAAGTAGATTTTTGTTTGAATGCTGTCAATTATTCTTTGAAATCGTAATCGGCAGGTCGCACTTACAAAAACATCGGCAATCGGTGCATCTCTATTCACGTCATAAAAAGCTACTTTGACTTTATTAGCCCTGGAAAAGTCTACAGTTTGCATGTTTGTAGTTTTGACCAGCTCTAATATAATTCATGAAAAGCTGAAGATGCTCACCTTGTGTTGTTTGTATGTTGGTCAGGTGTGTCGTGCTCCGGTCAGCACTCTTGAGTCGTGTCCATGTGCGCTTTACTGCTGGAGAATGTCATGTGATGTGAGCCGTGTCATTTAGTTTGTGATTGTCATGCTAATATGAACAACCAGATTGTCCGGAGAGTGTTGTGGTCAGGATGTTCTGTCCCTGTTGTCACTTATACAGTAGATCAGGGTTGCTGGTTTAGTAAACGAGTGCAGGAATGGGAAAATCAATCTTTGCTAAATTATTCACGAGTGCAGAAACGTTTAATTATCAGCGTTTTCTGTGATGAATTGTTCCTGTTGGCCCTGTTCTGAAGGGTTTGATCTACACTCACTTGCTATAAAAACTGATTGTCTGTGTTTTGAGGGGGTTTGCATTTGTGAGATGAAGAACATGAGATGCTTAATACTAAAGGGATGCATGTCATGTAGAAAAGGACAACTAAACGCTGGATTTTCAATTGTCTTGGTGACGTTCTGTTATTTTGGGGACATTAACTTAACATTTTCACTCCTGAATGTGAGGCTGAACAAAACAACGTGTGATTGGATGCTTCATAACGAACCAACAATATTTTAAAACGTCTCATAATAACACAAAAGATCTCTGATGTTGGTTTGCACCATTTCTTAAACTACAATCAAAAGCACAACATGGCTTTGTGAGACTGCTATTTAATTAAATAAGTATGTAGTCTGTAGGGATGCACGATATATCGGTCACCATATTGGTATCGGACGATCTATGTTAATTTTTAATGTTATCGGTCGGATAAGTAAAGTGTTATTATATTGTATTATTTCCTTCAGCTGAGACACTTCACTGTTCTCCATGATGGGTTTGAATTGCTGTGCTGTCTGGCACCAAGATGTTAGCAGCTGATCCTTTAAGTCCTGTAAGTTGCGAGGTGGGGTCTCCATGGATCGGACTCAATTGGATTAAGATCTGGGGAATTTGGAGGCCAAGTCAACGCCTCAAACTCGTTGTTGTGCTCCTCGAACCATTCCTGAAGCATTTGTGCTTTGTGTCGGGAGCATTATCCTGCTGGAAGAGCCACAGCCACCAGGGAATACCGTTTCCATGAAAGGCTGTACATGGTCTCAGCAATGCTTAGGTAGGTGGGACGTGTCAAAGGAACATCCACATGGATGGCAGGACCCAAGGTTTCCCAGCAGAACATTGCCCAAAGCATCACCTCCGCCGGCTCGCCTTCTTCCCATAGTGCATCCTGGGGCCATGTGTTCCTCAGGTAAGCCACGCACACACACCCGCCATCCACGTGATGTAGAAGAACACGTGATCATCAGACCAGGCCACCTTCTTCCATTGCTCCGTGGTCCAGTTCTGATGCTCACGTGCCTCTGTTGGTGCTTTCGGCGGGGTCAGGGGTCAGCATGGGCACCCTGACTGGTCAGCGGCTGTGCCGCCCCATACGCAACAAACTGCGATGCTCTGTGTATTCTGAGCCCTTTCTATCAGAACCAGCATTAACTTCTTGAGCAGTTTGAGCTCCAGTAGCTCGTCTGTTTGATCGGACCACACGGGCCAGCCTTCGCTCCACACGTGCATCAATGAGCCTGGGCCGCCCATGACCCTGTGGCCGGTTCTCCACTGTTCCTTCCTTGGAGCACTTTTGATAGATCCTGACCACTGCAGACCGGGAACACCCCACAAGAGCTGCAGTTTTGGAGATGCTCTGACCCAGTCGTCTAGCCATCACAATCTGGCCCTTGTCAAACTCGCTCAAATCCTTACGCTTGCCCATTTTTCCTGCTTCTAACACATCAACTCTGAGGACAAAATGTTCACTTGCTGCCTAATATATCCCACCCACTAACAGGAGCCGTGAGGAAGAGATCATCAGTGTTAGTCACTTCACCCGTCAGTGCTCATTATGCCTGATTGGTGTATATAGGCTCATTATTATGATTTATGGCTTATAAATGTAAACACTTAAATGAGCTAGTCGACTAGAGAAAGCTTTAGTCGAGGGCAGCCCTAGTACGTTTAGTATTTTCCCCAAGAAATAGGCACGAACGAACCTGCGGTCCTCTGCAATAAAGACAATAAAGCACTTGAACACAACAAACTCGTAATTACAGCTTCAGAAGTGGGAAGTAGGAAATGTCTGACAGCACATGAAGGGAAGCATAAATCAGAAAACAGCCATAATCACCATCTCCGTCATATTTCTGATTAATTATGCAGTCCTACTCTCAGCTATAAATACGAGTGAAGTACAATCAATTCAGTTTAAAATCTGTCCTCTGAAAAACATGTCTGCTGATGTTCTGGAATTATTGTTGGCAAATCTTTTCCTCCACATGTTGGTATTGCAGCCCATCAAACCTGTTGAAACGCCTCTCTGCGACGTGTAGTAACCATGTTTTGAGTCAACCGTGGGATAAATGGTATATAATCACACCTTGAGAGATTAATTAATGCGCACATATGCATCTGATTGGAGACACATGTCTCATGGGTCTCAGATATTTCTCTCCAACGAGCCCAGATCTCGAGCTGTGTCTCTAAAGTTGCACTTTAAAACTGTGCATTGTGGACTGTAATGCGGTTTGGCGCAGTCCTCCCACATATGAGAAGCTGTGTGTTCGGTCATATTTAGCTGGAAGGGCTGCTGTAATATTGATAAGGAGTCTTATCTCGTTCGTTTGTGGACCTGAACATGGATCGGCTGTCCTGATTGTGTGGTGTTATGGTTGTGTGTGGTTGGGTTTGCAGCAGCACTGGCAGAAATGCTGTGTGTTTTTTCTTGAGAGATTTGAAGAGCTATTTATAGATCCCGATGGAGCGGCGAGCATGTGCTCTCTCTCCCTCCCATCCGCTCGCTCATCTCTGCCTCCCAGATCCATGATGCCGTTAGATTCTCCTTCCTCATCTCACACCTTTCTTCCTCTAATTCCCGCTTTTGCTTTTCATCTGTTGTTCTGTCCTGGTTTTCTGTTTCCTCAGCTCTTTCCCTCCGTTGTTGCTCGCTGCTTTCGGCACGACCACCGCTCCCTGTGGATTTCTGCTTGTGAATTATTAATGGTTGCTGGATGGCAGTGACTGGGGGCAACGCTAAGATTCAGAGCTCTTACGGAGGATAACCGTCAGTTCTGCCTTGAGACGTGAGACAGACACACAGGGACACCACCATGTTTCATTGATGAGGTGTGTGTGTGTGTGTGTGTGTGTGCAAAACTACACACTTTCAATTAACCCCCCCAAAAAAGTTTTAAATAACCCAAAAAATATTTTTTTTTTTGATGCAGAAATTAACATCAAGCACTCAAAATATGCTTTTTTTTTCTTCAGTGCATTTGTGCAGAAGTTAATTTATAAAGCACATTTTTTCCACAGGATAGTTTGTGATCGGATAATTTTAAGCTGCTTAAAAAACAAGTTTTAAGTCCAATGATCCAGTAAGCGAGTCCAAACGGCGCTAATGCAGGGCTTGAAATGAACTCTATTACTTCAGTAAGTAGGAGCACCAGCAAAAATGTAGGAGCTCCACAACTAAAATGTTAAAATATTATGTGTTCACCATGTTAAGTCAATGGAAAGGCGTTGACGCACGTCTGGAGGTCCTACGGCGCGATAGACGCGTTTAGCACGGTGGACGTGATTTCGCTTCATTTGCGCGTCCAGTGCTTTTTGTGCATTCACGCATTTGAAGTGAATTTGCGTTATTTGGTGTCCTTTTGGAAATTCCAAGTACCCTAAATAGTAGCTTCTAAAAAAGTAGCTTGTCTGTTTGATCGGACCACACGGGCCAGCCTTCGCTCCACACGTGCATCAATGAGCCTGGGCCGCCCATGACCCTGTGGCCGGTTCTCCACTGTTCCTTCCTTGGAGCACTTTTGATAGATCCTGACCACTGCAGTGGAAAATTCTTTTGGAAATTCCAAGTAGCCTAAATTTACCTTAAAAAAAGCTTGCAGATAATACAGTGTTATGAGAATCACCCTTTAATCCGATGGGTTAAATTGCTGGATTTAGCAAATGTTGACAAAATTAACATGTTAAACGTTAAAAAGATAAATTGTGTATGCTTAATTTCATGATAAATGTGCGATTTAATCATAATTATTTAAAAAAAAAGTTGCATTGACAGCCCTACTTAATAAATAAATAGTTTAGGCTTGGAGTTTATAATAAATGTTGTTCATAATAAATGCCACTATTATTTGTTTCTTTCATACTTTATATATTTTTTATTCCAGGGGCCTATTGCACAAAACCAGGATAAGGGATTAAGCCGGGATATCTTGATGATCTTGTCATCTGTATGCTAATTTAGTACACTGCTGTCGTACAAACTTACCCTGAAGGCACACTCACACCAAGAACGATAACGATACCGAAAGATAACTGTATATTAGTGGATAAATTGAGCCAGGATCACCAAGCTATCCCGGCTTAATCCCTTATCCTAGTTTTGTGCAATAGGCCCCTGTTCTTCCTTGAATGCTGTTAAATTTAAAGCATTTGTTATTGAGTGAGAGATGTTTATAATATAGCATTATAGCGTTTGTTTTATTTATTTACATTTCTGCATGTAAACATTGATACAATTTATCTGTGTTTTTCTCTCTCTCTCAACAATGCAAATGCAATCCAGTCCAGCTTACAGGTGTGACTTATGTTCCTGAAAATAGAGTAATTCAATTTAGGTGAGTGTCTGTGATATATTAAACCATTCATACTGACGTTTTTTTGGGAACGAGCCAAAGTGCATCACCAATGAAGCACTAATTAAACCTCACTGTTTTTTGTCAATGATATCGGCACTTCAAAACTAATTTCGCGACCAGAAATAATTACTTTCAACCAAAATATTGGTGCATCTTTAGGGCGTTTTCACACCTAAAAGTCCGCACCAAGGTCCAAAGTTCATGTTTTGATACATTTGGTTAGTTTTGGTTTCGATTCACATTGCAATAATGCGAGCGAACTAAAGAACTTCACATGACACTCTTGCATCCTGTCATCATCTAAACGGATGTGCATCTTTGACAAGAATGAATAAACATTGCTTTGACTATTTCTTTTAGTTTCGAATTATTTTGCTTAAAAGTGGACATTTCAAGCTTTCTATACACATATTTTTCAAGTCTGTGAGGCAAGTAGCCTATACGCTGAGTTTTGATTTATTTATGAGACATGTTCAAGAGCAAAGATCGCGCCGGCGCCTCCATGTCACGATTATTGTCTGCTGTAGCCTATTGGCTTCTTATTTATTAAATCCAGGTAACTGGCTGATGAAACACTGATTAGAATTAACATTCAATTTATACAAAACTAAATTCACTTTAAAGAAAGGCTTTCTACAAAACAAAACTTAATGAAGTGGTCAAAATCATTTGTCTTCTGACATATTGCGCATCTTTTCACTTTTCATAATTAATATAGCCTAGATGAAATTTAAAAATAACGTTATAATATTTAAACATAAACAGGCACTTCCTGTAAATGATCTGAAAGTCCGAACCATACAGAAAATGCTTTCACACTAGAATCCTTTGTTCAGTTTGAACCGGACCGCGACTACCTCTTTTCGTTGGACCAGATTTCGTAGCAAAAATTCTTCAAAAAATTAACATGACAGGATGAAGTGAGCGCAGGAAGGGTTTTCCATCAGTAATGTCTGTCCTGTTTCTGGAGATGGACAGTAAAAGCAACACAGACCGACAGCACAAACACATCTCCGGTTGCTATTGATCTGCAATAAAGCGCTCACTGACCGGGATTCTCTCACGGGTTTTGCTTTGGTCAGATTTCACATCAGTGACCCACTATACTGTACAGTTGGACTCGTTACTGATTGGTAAATCTTCTGTAGGTTTGGTTGTGGCTCTGCGTGCAAATAGAGCTGGTCTTGATATCACCGGAAATCCAGACGTTTTAGGCCTTGCCCGTTTATTGCATGTGCAGATTCTGTTAGAGATCCTTGACTTGTGTGTTTGCGCTGGTGACAGACCTCAGTACTCAAGTGTGCGATGGAGTTTGCTAGTGAAAATTGTAAAAAGTGTTGAAAGTAAAGCTGATACCACGTTTTTTTTCAGTGTTGTGAGGAATAGTGAAACCGAGTTATTGCACCCAGAACATCCTCTTTCTCTTGTACAGGCCTCCAGACTAACGTTTGAGAGCAGTAGAAACATCGATCATAAAGTTAATCATAAAATTACTGTTGTTTTGTTAATAAATGCAGTTACTAATAATATTACATGTTTGTTTATTGGGAATTTAACATTGAAGCGCTGAGCTTGAATTGATATGCAGATGAAATTAACTTTTATTAACAAGAGTAATGTGCAAAAACCTCATTATTATAGGGAACATTTTAATATACTGCTCTTATTGTGCCACATGACCTTCGCTGGAGGTATTCTGAAAAGTTGAGATTTGTTAATCTTGCCTGGAAATACCGCGTGTAGAGCACGTAAAAGATGGGACGTGATCTGTAGTGTGCATAATGAATGAGCGCGCCTTAAACCCGAGGATACTTCAGTTTCTGCGTTCGGGCCATAGACTGTAAAAAAATATGGCCGTAAAAATATAGAGCTGAGGTGACGGGATGACACGTTCCAGGTAACCCGTGTTTTTCCATCCTTCTACCCGTGAAACTGCACTGGAACAGCCGTCAAACCCGTGACTTCCCTCCCGTGAACTCGTACTAGACGGCACACAGCCTGCGAAACAGCAATGGCGTTCCCTACGGATGCGGTGTTTATGGAAGTCATGCATTAAAAACCAAATCGTTTAACAAAATAAGGTATTGCTCTAACGTGATTTATCCGCAAATGTTTCAGCAGCTTTTCCAGCGTTAGCTAGCTTTCAGTCCATTCTGGCAAGAATAAATTAATACCATATACATTTCCAAATATACAAATAGTGTAAAATAAAAGCTATAACCGCTTCTCTTCCCTTATGCGCTTTGTTTTTCTCCTGCTTTTCCCTCAAATAAGCAAGGAGTAATGGCCTCTGGCGATAGAAATGATTGTAAATGAGTCCGTCATGTTTTGTTTACATCTAGCTACCGTAATTCGTAGCGCTCAGGCAGTTTGGAGTGACTTTTCCTGGAACGCTACAAAGTCGTGAGTCGTGGTTTGAAGACGTAACTTACGGGCTCAAAAACCAGCCTGGAACGCAGCATTACAGACCGCAGATAACTGGCTACCCACCTGTCACTCAAAGTGGCCACGCCCTTATTTATGCAGAACTTATAATGTAAACTAATGAGTTATCCAAATATTCACCCCCCTCACAGTCATCATGAAGGGCAAAATTAGCCGTTTAGACCAAAACTAGAATTTGTCCCAGGCTGTAAACATGTTTTATTCTGCTGTAAAGTTGTGCATTTTAACATGAGCTCAATGAGATTCTGCTCCTTCTGGAGCCGGTCCCTAGTGGCCAGTCGAGGAACTGCAGTTTCAGTCACTTCCATATCGGCTTCAAGAGAGACTTTGGGCTTTAATCTAGCGCAAGAGCTAGTCTGTCATGGAAGAAAGCACAGAAACAGGGAAGGTGAATTCAGGACAGGATAAGGACCCAAAAAAAGAGATGATGTTTCAGATCCAGGTTATTTTGCGAGACCAGTCAAACGTTCACAACGGCAGAACAGAGTATTAAATACCATTGATGTCTTAAAAAACAAAACGATCGGTCTGTGTGAGAAACCCAACAGTATTTATATCATCTTTTACCTCAAATATAACACAATGTGCAAAACTTACTTTTACTTTAAAACTGCATAATAAACCACACAAAATACCACTTAAATCATTACTATCACTGTCCAACTTTGTACACAATTATACCTTTTAGAACCACCGCAAGAGGACAAAAAGTGCTGTGTATTTTGAGCTATTTGAGTTGCCGTAGTTTGCTGTAGATCTCAAGCAATGCTGGGTAATGTAGTCTTCCAGTGAGCGCCGGCGGTAACTAAACCTGTGTATAGACGAGCGTTACAGTAAACGACACAGCGAACAACATTTCTATCTGCGTGTCTCGTTTGTGGAAATGAGTCAGACAGGGTCATAAATTGCGTATGAAAGTGTTCGTGCAATCCATATGCACATGATCTTGGTAAATCTGGATTATATGCATATGTGAGCAAATAGCCTACTTTGGGGAAAAACACGAAAAGGAAATGTGTACTTCTCGAAAGCAAGTAGGGGTGGGAATCACAGGTCAACACACGATACGATAATATCACGATATTTTGCCCACGATAACGATATATCACGATACCAGCGATTCTGTGACAGACGATATATTGCAAGAAAATCACTCACGATATATCACGATATCATTTTGTAAATGGAAAAAAGTGTCAAAAAAGTCTTATGATCATGTATTTCATTATTAAAACTAAATCATGTAATCTTTTTTTAGATATAGCATTAAAGTACAGTAAGTGCATATAAAAACAGCCACGAGAGAACAGTTTCTGTGACTAAATGATTTATAATAAAGAAAGTTATAACTTTCTCCAACTTATTCATAGCAACAACATTTCATATTTGGAAATTGCAAAATGCACACATTACTAAAAATTAGAAGAAAAAAAACAGTATAAAACCTTATATAATAAAATATGGTCACATTTGAGTACCAAGCGCGTTAACCAATCAGGAGCCGGCTTGATGCTGTCACGTGATGAGAAACCCTGCATAATTAAAAATACTGATATTTTGTCATTAAATGTAGTTTTAATGCTTTTCAGTTGATAATGTAGTTGTTTAAAGCGAAAATATGTGGTTTATTTATAAAGACAGCGCCTATTTAAAAAAAATAATCCTGCGTTTTTGGAGTTAACGGTGGCGAGAGCAGCCTCTCCTCGGACAGTCCTGGCGTTTGCTGCTGCCTCGGGTGTCTCTGCAGTGGTTAAACATGACATATAATTCCTCTTGTGAACATCTAATGGGCCATCTTTTAATGAATCTATTGTTGCCTACCAAATCATTTTGACTGAGGGCAAAGTGAAGTTTCATAACTTTAAACTTATTTTTTTCCAAGATAATCCAGGCAGTTTGGCTGAACCACATTTATGTGGCTGTTAATTCTTTTCTTTTTTTTAATGAAAAAAGTGGCTGAGTGGTGTTTTATGACATTTTTCTCCTTGAACGCGCGTCCAATTCACTGCGGATGCGCGAATGCAGTGTTAATTTTGACAGCAAATTTTGATTTAGTTTTAGTCATAGTCTTTTGACGAAAATGCCATTTAATTTTTTTTACCTGAATTGTTTTTAGTTTTAGTCGACTAAAATCTAATGAGTTTAGTTAAATTGTAATGCATTAAAAAGCATTTAACCATTACATCACCGAATGTTACTTGAACTGATAGTGTGACATCATTGTGTTTGACAAAAATACACAAAAGAGCTCAATTAACTTCTTTTCTTTTTTAAACATCTATATAGTTTTTATAACTTTGTATTTCTGTTTTAGTTAGTATATCAGGTTAAGCTAAAGCTTCAAGTTTGTTTATTTATTTAAGTAATGGAGATTTTTAATGGTTTTATGTAACTATTATAACCCTGATACTGAATGTGTGTCAAATACTGGTCTTTCCTCCTGACTATGAATTAAATGAGAATCAAATTAAATACAGTTTATTATGTAACCAAAAACTAATATATAATGCGTAATTATAAACAACCTCGAATACACCGACTCTTATTTTGAAACACCTCACTATTGCAGATGCTCTTACAAGATCACATGAGGGAGATAAAATATGCGTTGTTACAACCGTCTAAAACATATTACTATATAAACATCGTAAAGTAAACATTGTCATTATTCATCAGCATTAATTCATAAACAAATGCATGATATAAATGTGTGCTATTCATTGATTGAGCCGCTCTGAAGCGCTGTCGCGTGAGCCTGGAGAAGCTCAACAGCTCCGTGTTTTCCCGCCGTTAGATCCGCACGTTACAGCTCAAATGTGTGCATCCGTTACACAGGACATCAGTTCTGACGGGATCGCTTCCCTAATCCTCCCTCCCTAACATTCGTCTCGTTTTTATTCGTTGACGAAAATGACAGAAGATTTTCGTCATAGTTTTTGTCATCCAACACTAGTTTTTATTTAGTTATCGTCTCGTTTTCGTCAGTGAAAAAAGGTCGTTGACGAAAATTATGACAAATTATTCGTCAACGAAATTAACGCGAATGGATTCAAAATGTTCACGCGTTATACCCGATTTTGACGCTGTATTCACGTTCGGTGAAGCGCCACCACATGAAGTCTGGGGGTACGAAGCCAAAGCGGTAAACAGCCACAATGTAGACATGAATTTAAATATTCTGATAAAATATCGATATTTGGAGCCAGAGTATTGATAACGTCTCGCGCCTGGAAATATCGCGATACATCGGCATATCGTTTTTTTTTTTTTGTTGTCCCACCCCTACACACAAGTATGTGTAAGGAAATATTATTTCAAAATCGAAATTGCAATATTGATAAAAAAATATAGAGATAATTTTTTTGGTCCATATCGCTCAGCTCTAGTTGTAACGGTGTCGCGTGATTGAGATCGGCCCGTGTGTGAGCTCGCGCTCAAACGAGTAGCGCGGCTCCGTTTGCCGTTTGTTTCTCATACGTAACAGAAATGGCAGCTCTTATCGGCGGCACCAGTGAGACCTCCAACCAAATTCAGTTGCACCAGCAGAAAAAAAGGTTGCAAAATGGTCGCAGTCTGGAGCTCTGAAATATGCTATTTTTAATCTATGATGGAAGAATCCTGTCTGTTAATCAAATACACGTTCATTTGTCTAGCGTGTCGTTTTCATGAGTGTTGAGTTTCCTATCAGTGCGTTTACGCTTGTCTGAGAATGAATGAGTGATGGAGACGGGAGGGAGGATGAGTAAATGAGCGCATGCTCGCTCAGAGAGAGAGAGAGAGAGAGAGAGAGAGGCTGTGCTTCATTCAGAAAAAGCAGGGGGGCGTCAGAAACGAAGCGAGGGAGAAAACTAAGCAGAGAGGTGGAGAACTGTCTGTTCTCTGTTAGAGTGGACTGAAATGCGCTCGCCGCTGCCTCAGAGCTGAAAGCACCTAATGATGCGGGGAGATCAGCGATAAACCAGCCGATATAGTAAGCGTGTGTGTGTGTGTGTGTGTGTGTGTGTGCATGTGCGCGGTCATGCATGCATGTGAAAAGTCTCAGTATAAGTGCATTGCATCTCTGCAATTTTAAAACGTTCTACTTATGACTAAACCGTCAGGTGCATTGTGGGAAATGTAGTCAGTGGGGTGAAAATGGGATGCACTGAAGTTACTCATAAGCCTGTTTAAAAATGCATCAGCGCTGTTAAGTCTGCATTAGGAAAGCCGCAGCTTTCTGACACTCTTGCTGTGGGTTTTGACATCATTCACTGACGTCAGGTGGAGGTGAATGAGCTGTGCAGAATCGCTCTTGTGAATGCTAGGGAATGATTTCGCTTGAGTGATGTTAGAAAGGATGCAGTGTGTGGAAGTGTTGATGAGTGGACCGGCTTCGGTGTGGGTCAGTCGGTCGTGGGTGTGCGTGTGCAGTGTTGCAAGCGCTCCCCGTCTGCCCACTTGCACGCTGGTCGATAAAGGGAGCATGTTTGCTGAGGTAATGAGGAATTCCCTTTCACCGTGTCCTTGCATCCTCGTCACCCACACCGGGGGCGATTCGCTACCGGAGAGAGAGGCGTCACTCATGCCACGCTGCAGCCGATGAGAGATGTGTGTCAGAGCGGAGGAGATGAGACATCAGGGGGCGGCACAAGAACTTCATAAAGGACCTGAGATTTAAAGGGTTTCTTACCCTCATGTTGTTCCAAACCCATAAGACTTTCTGTCCCTCCATTGACTAATTTAACTTTGACGCTTCAAAAGTTCATAAAGAGATCGTAAAACTAATCCATATGAATCGAACGGCTTAGTCCACGTTTTCTGAAGGAGATGATCGCTTTATCTGATGAACAGATTTAATTTAGGCATTTATTCACATTTGAACATTCATCAACGTACACATCTGTTGTGGTTACTCAAGTGTGTTCGGCGTGTGAGAACCAATGAGGTTTGTTCTGGTGTTACGCATCACGCTTGAGCTTCTCGAGAACCAATGAGGTTCGTTCTGGTGTTACGCATCACGCTTGAGCTTCTCGAGAACCAATGAGGTTCGTTCTGGTGTTACGATCACGCTTGAGCTTCGAGAACCAATGAGGTTCGCTCTGGTTCGTTTCTGGAGCTTCAGAACCAATGAGGTTCGCTCTGGTGTTACGATCACGCTTGAGCTTCTCAAGAACCAATGAGGTTCGCTCTGGTGTTACGATCACGCTTGAGCTTCTCAAGAACCAATGAGGTTCGCTCTGGTGTTACGCATCACGCTTGAGCTTCTCGAGAACCAATGAGGTTCGTTCTGGTTCGTTCTGGAGCTTCTCAGGAACCAATGAGGTTCGTTCTGGTGTTACGCATCACGATTGAGCTTCTCGAGAACCAATGAGGTTCGTTCTGGTGTTACGATCACGCTTGAGCTTCTCAAGAACCAATGAGGTTCGCTCTGGTGTTACGATCACGCTTGAGCTTCTCAAGAACCAATGAGGTTCGCTCTGGTGTTACGCATCACGCTTGAGCTTCTCAAGAACCAATGATGGTTCGCTCTGGTGTTACGATCACGCTTGAGCTTCTCAAGAACCAATGAGGTTCGCTCTGGTGTTACGATCACGCTTGAGCTTCAAGAACCAATGAGGTTCGCTCTGGTGTTACGATCACGCTTGAGCTTCTCAAGAACCAATGATGTTCGCTCTGGTGTTACGATCACGCTTGAGCTTCTCAAGAACCAATGAGGTTCGTTCTGGTGTTACGCATCACGCTTGAGCTTCTCGAGAACCAATGAGGTTCGCTCTGGTGTTACGATCACGCTTGGAGCTTCTCAGAACCAATGAGGTTCGCTTCTGGTGTTACGATCACGCTTGAGCTTCTCGAGAACCAATGAGGTTCGTTCTGGTGTTACGCATCACGCTTGAGCTTCTCAAGAACCAATGAGGTTCGTTCTGGTGTTACGCATCACGCTTGAGCTTCTCAAGAACCAATGAGGTTCGTTCTGGTGTTACGCACTGGTGTTACGCATCACGCTTGAGCTTCTCGAGAACCAATGAGGTTCGTTCTGGTGTTACGCATCACGCTTGAGCTTCTCAAGAACCAATGAGGTTCGTTCTGGTGTTACGCATCACGCTTGAGCTTCTCGAGAACCAATGAGGTTCGTTCTGGTGTTACGATCACGCTTGAGCTTCAAGAACCAATGAGGTTCGCTCTGGTGTTACGCCTCACGCTTGAGCTTCTCAAGAACCAATGAGGTTCGTTTCTGGTGTTACGATCACGCTTGAGCTTCTCGAGAACCAATGAGGTTCGCTCTGGTGTTACGATCACACTTGAGCTTCTCGAGAACCAATGAGGTTCGCTTCTGGTGTTACGATCACGCTTGAGCTTCTCGAGAACTAATGAGGTTCGCTTCTGGTGTTACGCATCACGCTTGAGCTTCGAGAACCAATGAGGTTCGTTCTGGTGTTACGCATCACGCTTGAGCTTCTCGAGAACCAATGAGGTTTGTTCTGGTGTTACGATCACGCTTGAGCTTCTCGAGAACTAATGAGGTTCGCTTCTGGTGTTACGATCACGCTTGAGCTTCTCGAGAACCAATGAGGTTCGCTTCTGGTGGTTACGATCACGCTTGAGCTTCTCGAGAACCAATGAGGTTCGCTCTGGTGTTACGATCACGCTTGAGCTTCAAGAACCAATGAGGTTCGTTCTGGTGTTACGATCACGCTTGAGCTTCAAGAACCAATGATGTTCTTTCTGGTGTTACGCATCACGCTTGAGCTTCTCGAGAACCAATGAGGTTCGTTCTGGTGTTACGCATCACGCTTGAGCTTCAAGAACCAATGAGGTTCGTTCTGGTGTTACGCATCACGCTTGAGCTTCTCAAGAACCAATGATGTTCGCTCTGGTGTTACGATCACGCTTGAGCTTCAAGAACCAATGAGGTTCGTTCTGGTGTTACGCATCACGCTTGAGCTTCTCGAGAACCAATGAGGTTCGTTCTGGTGTTACGCATCACGCTTGAGCTTCTCGAGAACCAATGAGGTTCGTTCTGGTGTTACGCATCACGCTTGAGCTTCAAGAACCAATGAGGTTCGTTCTGGTGTTACGCATCACGCTTGAGCTTCTCGAGAACCAATGAGGTTCGTTCTCGTGTTACGCATCACGCTTGAGCTTCAAGAACCAATGAGGTTCGCTCGTGTTACGCATCACGCTTGAGCTTCTCGAGAACCAATGAGGTTCGTTCTGGTGTTACGCATCACGCTTGAGCTTCTCGAGAACCAATGAGGTTCGTTCTGGTGTTACGCATCACGCTTGAGCTTCTCGAGAACCAATGAGGTTCGCTCTGGTGTTACGCATCACGCTTGAGCTTCAGAACCAATGATGTTCTTCTGGTGTTACGCATCACGCTTGAGCTTCAAGAACCAATGAGGTTCGTTCTGGTGTTACGCATCACACTTGAGCTTCTCAAGAACCAATGAGGTTCGTTCTCATGTTACGCATCACGCTTGAGCTTCAAGAACCAATGAGGTTCCTTCTTTTAATTGGTTACTACGTCCATCAATCAAATCTTTTGCTGGCAAGGCATTGGCTTGGCATTGATTGCCTTTATCCAACGAAAGACATGGGCGGTTTGGCGGACAGATCGCGGAGCCAGTAATGCGGTTCCTGTGTATTATGAGTCATCGAAAAGCCTGTGATTGAAGCAGAGAGACCTGGGAGGGTTTAACATTACAGGAAGAGTCCAAAGTCCAAAATCGATATTTCATTGAAAATGGACACGATTGATTACTCTAACTCAAAACGCTCACGCAAACAAAGGAATTTGTTTTTTTTCCTTATTTTTTCGTTGTTTTGGGTTAAAAAGTGGGATGCATTTTGAAGAGTGGACTCTTACACGGACATGTATGCGGTTGTTTTTTGGATTGGTCCGATCTGATCTGCACGATAGGAGATAAAAGATGAGTATCGTGTTTATTATGCTGATGTTTAAATAGCTAGTGCTTCAGCATTTCATTTAACCCTTTCCTCTCTGGTCTATTTATTGCAAAAGCGAGTTCAGAACATGAATCTCGAGTGTTTTAGCATTCAAATGATGCATAGTTTGTGATGGTTGATTGAACAGTTTGTATAAAACAAAAGTGAATAAAAGTAAAGACACGCCCACTTGCGTTAACTCCCCACTTTAAAATGATAAAGTCAAAATATTTTTATATACTTAAAAGAAATGCACATATGAATTTGTCTTCAGTTTTATTTCATGCTGATTTTAAGCATCAAAAACAACGCTTGTTTCGGCCAATATTTACGATGTTGCTTCATTTTAAATCGGCAGCAAAAGCATCTTTATGAATATTCGTTAAATCACACAGACATGCATGTTCCCCTGCAGAGCCCTAACCCTCTGTGTGCTTCTCCTGAGCCTCACGCAAACACACACCGTGTGCCAGAACAGAGTGTGAGCGAGGGAGAGAAACAAAGAGCGAGAGAATCCTCAGCAGAGATGGGAATAAAGCGAGAGAGATGGAGACCGCACAGTGCTGCTCTCCTGAATAAAGTATATGTGTCTATAAATAACACGCAGCGCTCACAGACTGTTATTTAGCCACATTTTCCCTCCTCATCCTGTAACGGTGATTTGATCATTTGCCTTTTCATTTTTCAGCATGGACTGTCTCTGTACTATTAAGGAACCGAGTGTGTATTTGGAAATGAATCGTGTTTGATAGCTTGTGTTTGCTAATTGACACGTACTCTTTTTGGTTGCTGCTTATGCACTATTTACATGCTATAATTATCCGTGTTTTAGTGATGAAACCTGTAGCATTAAGTAGGGCTGCATGATTAATCAAAATAAACCTGTAATTGTGATATTGCTTATCGTATCGCAGTCGCTAAAATCGCCTTGAATGAATCTGTGCGCTGCGTGTTTCAGAGTGAAGCGCCGCGCTGTGTTTATTTACACGCGTGCAGCTCACGATCCAGTGTTTTCTGTGTCTCAGAGCGACTCTGTTCACAGTAAATGCTGCTTGTTTGGGTCGCTTTAACATGCATTTGAAAACGCAACATGCACTAACCTGTAATAAGTGCTTGTCAACAACAGATAAATATTAGTATTGTAATTTTACAGATGTCCTGTAAAATTAAATAAAATTTGTAATACTCTTAAAAAATACTAATACTTTTATTTTACAGTAAAATATTACAATAGCGTTTATTATTTTGATTATTTTTATTGCTTTTAGTTATTATTATTATTATTTAATATTGTAATCATTATATTTTTAGTATTATTACTTATTTATTTATTTATTTATTTTGTAATTATTGTTATTATATACTTTTATTTATTATTTTATATTTTTAAAGGGCAAATTGTGTAACCGTACAAACAAGCACAGGAAATCTGGAGCTTTTAAAAAAAAATTTATTGCAATTTTGTTTAGTTTTTAATTAGAAAAATCTGAATTTGATCACTCACTGCTCACAGTTTCTTCTAAAAATGTAGATCAGTATTCGACTTAGTGCTATTTACTTTTATTTTACGTTAAAATATTACCAATAGTGTTATTTCTTATTTTAAATATTTTTATTTTGTATTATTTTGTTCAATAATGATGATGATAATAATAATAATAATAATAATAATAATAATATTGTTTTTTAATTGTATTATTACTTTTTATTATTATTTTATTTTATTTAATATTTTATTATTATTATTTTATATATTTGTTGGTTTGTGTATAATTTTGTGTTTTATTAGTTTATATTTATTTATTTTATAATTGTATTATTATTATTTATTTATTTATTAATTTGTTGTTATTATATATATAAAATGTATTCATTGTTTTTAATATTTTATATATTTATATATTTTGATATTATTAATATAATTAATATTATATAAAATATAATATTGTATTATTATTATTATTATTATTATACTTTTATTTATTATTTTATATTTTTAAAGGGCAAATTGTGTAACCGTACAAACAAGCACAGGAAATCTGGAGCTTTTAAAAAAAAATTTTTTATTGCAATTGTTTTTTTTTATTTATTAGAAAAATCAGAACTTGATCACTCACTGCTCACAGTTTCTTCTAAAAATGTAGATCAGTATTCGACTTAGTGCTATTTACTTTTATTTTACGTTAAAATATTACCAATAGTGTTATTTCTTATTTTAAATATTTTTATTTTGTATTACTTTGTTCAATAATGATGATGATGATAATAATAATAATAATAATATTGTTTATTTAATTGTATTATTACTTTTTATTATTATTTTATTTAATATTTTATTATTATTATTTTATATATTTTTTGGTTTTGTTTTAATTAGTTTATATTTATTTATTTATTTTATAATTGTATTATTATTTTAATTTATTTATTAATTTTTTGTTATTATATATATAAAATTAATTAATTGTTTTTAATATTTTAAATATTTATATATTTTACTATTTTATTATTATTATATATATTTATATATTTTATAATTGCATTATTATTATTATTATTATTATTATTATTATGTACATTTATTTATTATTCTATATTTTTGAGGGGCAAATTGCGTAACCCTACAAAAAAGCACAGAATTTTTTTAAATCACATTTTAAATTGCAACTTTTTAATTAGAAACATCAGAATCCGATCACAGTATAAATGCAGATCAGTGTTCGACTCGTAGGACAGCTGTTCAGTGTTGTAATCTGTAGTAAAGTGCTCATTGGTCTACAGAAAGGCCTGAATAATCAAACTCGCCTGACGACTGCGCCACACAATCTCCCCATTTATTGTTGACACATTCTGCCATGTTTTCTCTTCTCTGAACTCATTCTAGTGCACCATAATTCATGCAGGAACTGTGTTAAATTTGTTTCCCTCCCCTTATGAATATTAATGAGATGAATTCGTTTTGAATGACGCGTAGAACAGCTGACGGATTGCGAGTTGCTCGACATATTGCTCGTGACTCACGCAGCTTCTGACAACCACACGCAAGATGTCCGCGCGCTGAGTCAACATGTTCCCCGAAAATAAATATTGATCCTTTTGTTATCTTGTTATCGAGCTGTGACAGAAATTACCCTGCTCTCATTGAGCTCAATAGACTGAGTATTGTGCTGGCCTGGAGACCAATTGTGTCTCATTTGCAACATGCAGCACAATCCGGTCCGTGTGTTTTCTTCGCAGTTCAGTGGGAAAGATGTAGTGCAAACACCAGATCTTGAATTCTTTCAAACCGCTGTAAATTATTAGTGCATAACTTGAGCTATAAAGGCCGTTTGCATTGGTCAAGAAGATGAGAAGCTGCATGAGGACCGTTTCATAACTCGCTTTATAGTTTGAGATCCGCATTATTGCGCGTCTGTGGAAGGTGGAGGTGTGTTGGCTCTCTTTCAGGTCCTCTGTGGGTGTGTGTTATGCTGTTGATCCGGACGGTTGACCCGTCGCTCCACAGATCCTCGTCCTCTGAGAACAGTCAGATCTGATGTATGCTGTTATTATTATTGGCTTATTGACAAATTGCTTTGGTTGCTCTTTTGTGAGTCGCTTTGGATAAAAGCGTCAATGCATTCATGTTATGTTTATTCTGTATTGATTATTCTTACACTTCATTTAGAGCAAACAGGTACTTAAACAGGTATTTAAAATGTGATTTCTAGGTTTGCTGTGTTTTTTTTTGGTCAAATCAGAAAGAAAAAGGACTTAACAGTGAAGGGGTGAATCTCTAAAACATCAAGACTGCAAAAAAAACTCTTTTTTGGAATGGCACGCGTTTATTTGTGTGTGTGTGTGTGTGTGTGTGTGTGTGTGTGTGTGTGTGTGTGTGTGTGTGTGTGTGTGTGTGTGTGTGTGTGTGTGTGTGTGTGTGTGTGTGTGTGTGTGTGTGTGTGTGTGTGTGTGTGTGTGTGTGTGTGTGTGTGTGTGTGTGTGTGTGTGTGTGTGTGTGTGTGTGTGTGTGTGTGTGTGTGTGTGTGTGTGTGTTTTTGTCTGTTTGAGAGTTGATGTTTTAGAGTTTCACCCCTTCACAGTTGAGTCTTTTTTTTCTGCATCATGGCTGATTTGTAGATTGTACGCACAAAAAAACTCTGTATTTTCATATTTTTGCCAATTTCCCATTCATTTCCTATGGGAGTCATTTTTGACCCGGGATATTTTTTTGTACGACCACTTAGACTTTTAAAATCCTGTGTTCATACACCAAGTACCAATAAAGTCACCAAGTTTCGGACCATTCCGATGAAGCTACGATTTTTTTTTAAAATGTATAAAAAGCAAAAGATCCACTATAGTGATAAAAATGCTAAATGGGTCCACCGGATGGCACCGATCTCATTATAAAAAATGCTTTCATGAGGCCTAGGCTTGAGCTTTGATTACAAAAAAAAAAAAATGTGTGTGTGTTATATATATATATATATATATATATATATATATATATATATATATATATATATATATATATATATATATATATATATATATATATATATATATATATATATATATATATATATATATTTTTTATTTTTATTTTATTCAATGGGAAACAATGGGTCATAATTATTGCATAAATATAAATTATAAATCATAACATTTTCTCAAAACACCAAAAAAGAAAAGAAAAAATATTATTGAACAAAACTATATGTCATTGATTTTACTCAAATCCTTTTTTATCTTAATCTGCCCTCCGGATCATTTTTGAAGTACCCCTTTAATTTCGTTGACGAATAATTTTCATCATAATTTTCGTCAACGACCTTTTTTCACTGATAAAAACGAGATGATAACTAAATAAAAACTAGTGTTGGATGACAAAAACGATGACAAATCTACTGTCATTTTGTCAACGAATAAAAACGAGACGAATGTTAGGGAGGGAGGATTAGGGAAGCGATCCCGTCAGAACTGATGTCCTGTGTAACGGATGCACACATTTGAGCTGTAACGTGCGGATCTAACGATGGGAAAACACGGAGCTATTGAGCTTCTCCAGGCTCACGCCACAGCGCTTCAGAGCGGCTCAATCAGTCAATAACACACATTTATTATCAGGGAATAGTTTATGAATTAATGCTGATGAATAATGACAATGTTTACTTTACGATGTTTATATAGTAATATGTTTTAGACGGTTGTAACAACGCATATTTTATCTCCCTCATGTGATCTTGAAAGAGCAGCTGCAATAGTAAAGCGTTTCAAAATAAGAGTCCCGGTGTATTCCGAGCTCGTTTATAATTAAAAGTCACGCATTATATATTCGTTTTTGGTTACATAATAAACTGTATTTAATTTGATTCCCATTTAATTCATAGTCAGGAGGAAAGACCAGTATTTGACACACATTCAGTATCAGGGTTATAATAGTTACATAAAACCATTAAAAATCTCCATTACTTAAATAAATAAACAAACTTGAAGCTTTAGCTTAACCTGATATACTAACTAAAACAGAAATACAAAGTTATAAAAACTATATAGATGTTTAAAAAAATAAAAAAATAAATAAGTGTATTGAGCTCTTTCGTGTATTTTTAATGTCAAAAACACAATGATGTCACAATGTCAGTTCAGAAACAGTCGGTGATGTAACGCTTAAATGCTCAATTTTTTTATTTTTTTATTTTTTTTATTTAACATGCAGACATACAAACCACAATAGTGCAGTAATTGACAATCGAGTAATTACATAATTCTAGAAGTTAAATAATGCCTGGCTCACACTACAGGAGTTTTAGACCGATTTATACCCGATTTCCCCCTCCCGAGAATCGGAGAAAAAATCTTGTCCACGACCTCGATCGGTTCCGATGTTCGGCGCTGATTATCTGGTAATGTGAGACATTCACAGATAAAATCTTGACCCTCCCGATCTGCTCTCACATAAATCAGGCTCTCCCCGATCATATCAAACATGTTTGATATTTATCAGGATGAGCAAGATTGTAATAACGTCAGTACTGTCACAATAGCCAATAGGAAACAAGAAGTCTACTAGACGGAAGTGACGGACATTTGAAATGGCGACGCGAAACCGACAACACGGATAACAATAATTACATAGATAGATAGAGAGGGATTGTTTGTGCGCGTGTGTGTATGTATGTGCGTGTGTGTATGTATGTGCGCAAAACCGCATACACACATACACACACGCGCTGTGTGTCTGCAGCGTGTTTGTGTGTGTGAGTGTGTGAGAGAGAGAAAGCTGCAAACCCTTGTTTATTATAAGTAGACACATTTCATAATACATACTATACTAGCATCAATTGTATTTTCATATTACAGCACAAATCTACACTGTAAAAGGTGACACTATCGCTTTTGAACTAGGCAGGCAATATTATAACGGTAAACATTCTAGCACACTATGATACTAATATAAGGTACATTTTACCTCCATTTCTCGCTGAAGAACTGACAGTCCATGTTGATCCTGTCTCCCCAAACATTTTCTCATCCACACTCGTTTATTTTTCCACTTTTGTTTTTTTCACAACAAGCGATCATTATTGATAGAGCAAGTTTCGGTTTTACAGTATCCATTTTCCCGATTACAATCTGTTGCGTAGATCACGTGATGCGCTTCCTCTGTCACGATAATCTTAATAACATTTTGTAGTGTGTGATGCTTCGCGAATTTCAAATCTTGTAGTGTGAGCATGTTTAAGATTTGAGGGAAGAAAATCTGCAAAGATTCTCCTGAAGTGTGTGCTGCAACCAGATTTTACAATCGGATAGGATTTTAAAACTCCTGTAGTGTGAGCCAGGCATAAAAGTGTGTAAATGTATAGGCGTGTGTGGGTGAGTGTGGGTGTGTGTGTGTATTCATAAGCAAAATTACCCATTTACTATTTATTATATTAACACTACCATCACTTCTTCTCACCATCGTACCGTCATCATTGTATTAATCAGTGTCCCTTTTTTTTTCCTTTTTCCTTTCCTTCTCTCTTCCTTTTTTTTCCCCCCCGATGTAATATTTATCATTGTCACCACTTTCAATGGATCAATTAATTTCACATAGTATGATAATAATATAAGATAACCCTCCCCCCACATCTTTTCAGTCCCTATACTTTTTTTTAATTTTATTGTTTATGTTGTGTGTAGTGTCTAAGGTGCATTAAAAGAAGGGAGACATTGTGCGAGTGTCTCAACTTGGGACAGAGATGCTGTCCTAGAGAAACCACTTCTCGCCTGTCTTGCCTGCCTGAGTGTTTGAGGTTTTTCAGTGTATATATACATACATAGACTCATTTCTCTTCTACATTGTGATGCATTAAAAACACAAGAAAAGATTAGGGGGAAATTTAGAAATAATCAATTGATTTAACTATTGAATTTAACTAATTTAACTATAGCTTAAATGCTCAATTAATGCATTACATTTTAACTAAACTCATTTTAGTCGACTAAAACTAGACTAACACTAAAAACAATTCAGGTGACTAAAATATGACTAAAACTAACGCGCATTTTAGTCAAAAGACTACGACTAAAACAAAATCAAAATTTGCTGTCACATTTAGCACAGTTTTGGACATGCGTGACGATGTGTGCATGTTTTTACCCCTGCATTAAGAGCATGCGTGTTCCTGAAGGCTTCCCCAGTAACGTGAACTCATAAATGAGTGATGAGTTTGCAAGCGTCACGTCTGCGTTGATGCGCATCACTTCGAGAGTCTGTTTATCTGTGTGCTTGATAGCTGGTGTCTCCTTTGAATACTAATGGCCAACCGTGGGAAAAAGACGTATAATTGTGTGTAATTTCTGTGTGTGTGTGTTTGCTAGAGAAGAGATTGAGGCAGAGGAAAGGAAAAATCAATATCAACCCATGGAGAGCAGCTCGCTGTGTAATTGGCTTCAGAGTCATCAGGTTCACCACTTGCAGAATCGTGTGTTAATAATGAATACAGTACCAGCAAACGGTGGTGCTCGCCGTCTCGCGTTCTTCACACGCGCTTCTGCTCTTTCCCGGTTTGTCTGCTCAGTCCAAACATTTAGGGATTCAGTCTTGTGCGATTTTTAATGAATTTGCTTGGCTTCTTAAAGGGGTACTTCAGCGCTGGGAAGATGAATCTGTATTTTAACTGGATCATTATTGTAGTAGAAATGTGAAATTATTTTTGAATTTGGTGCCTTCTAGACTGAGAAAACACAGAAAATGTATTTTTGTCTCATGGGGATGAAAGACAACAATTCCCAGAATGCACTGCTTCACTGCCCTACTCTAGACACGGCTACTGGATTACTGGATCACTTGCCCACCGCGTTCATTTTCATAAAATCAGTTCAGTTAGAGACACTACAATTAAAAACTGAACGTGTCTGTTTGATATAATGTGAGTGAGCCGATTGAGTGTCACGGCACAAACGCAGCAGGAGTCGGATCTCATTCATCACATGAGCGGAGGTAATCACGGTCACATTCACACGCGTGATCAGTCTGGCGTGTGTTCAGTTCATGTCTTTGGAAGCTTAACTTTCATAGGAAGTTCATGTGAAGAGTTGAAACACTCCCTTTGCTCTCCACCGCTCCGTTTACATGAATCTCCGCAGCTCCCGAGCCGAGTGCTGTGAGTGTGATGTTGAAAACATGTGGAAACAGCGCCTCCTGCTGGCTGTAGTCTTCAGCCTCTGGACAAACACTCCTCTGATGACGCAAAATGAGGATATTTGCCTCATTGGAGGACTTTTGCAGAAATAAAATACATAATTCTCGTCCTCAGGGTCATATGAGGGGGAAAGCGATAATTTGAATATACTCCTGGGTTTCTACTGATACAAAGCTTAATGCTAATCGCTGAAGTAACCCTTTAAAACATGCTTCATTTTAAAGTTGTTCTTAGAGTTTCAACAATAAGAGACGCGACGGATAAATAGTGAAGAGCTAATGATTCACGATGATGTGTTTCTAGTGTTTGATGATCGTGTGAACACATCTCTCTACGTTTATTGGATATTAGGGCTGCAACTAACGATTATATTGATAATCGATTAGTTGGCTGAATATTTTTTAGATTAATCTGATTCATTTTGTTTGACAAAACACACTTTTCCGCATCTTGCCCAATGCTGTCCTTCAAACAAACATGTCAGCTGAGTGCTATGAAAACATATATAGTGATTATATCTACAAACATTATTTTCTATCCCCCCTACATATTCCTAAACCTACCCATCACACACACACACACACACACACACACACACACACACACATGTTGTTTTGTGAAATGTAGGGGACATTCACACACACACACACACACACACACACAAACACACACACACACACACACACAGTGACCACAGCCTGTGGCTATAGAAGGGCTTCTACTCATCAAACAGACACACACACACATGCACACACACACAGAGACACACACAGGATATGCCTACACACACAAAACACACACACACACACACACACACACACACACACACACACACACACACACACACACACACACACGTCTGGTTAACTATCTTTGTGGGGGACTCTCCATAGACTTAATGGGTTTTATACTGTACAAACCGTATTTTCTATCCCCTACACTGCCCCTGCCCCTAAACCTTCTCATCACACACACACACACACACACACACACACACACACACACACACACACACACACACACACACCCTGCCCCTAAACCTACCCATCACACACACACACACACACACACACACACACACACACACACACACACACACACACACACACACACACACACACACTCTGCCCCTGCCCCTAAACCTACCCATCACACACACACACACACACACTCTGCCCCTGCCCCTAAATCTACCCATCACACACACACACACACACACACACACACTGCCCTGCCCCTAAATCACCCATCACACACACACACACACACACACACACACACACACACACACACACACACACACACACACACACACACACACACACACACACACACACACACACACACACACACACACACACACACACACACACACACACACACCGCACTGCCAACATGACAGCTTATATTTACAATGAGCCAAAAATAAGCCCTTTTAAATAAAGATCCATGTTTAATAAATTTTAAAAATCACGAAACTAAAATGTAAGTAAAATAACGAAATTATATATGTTTTTCAAAGTAGAAAATAACATTTATGTAAAGAGACATATTAAAATAAAAAGTGCTTAAAAGTGCACAACTAAGTTGGAAGGAAGCTTTTCCTCCTCATGTGCAAACTATAAGCCTACCTTACAGAAATTAAGCAATTTTATTTTATTTTTGCTGGTTACCACTTAGGCTATCGTAATTCTGACCCAAATTGCTTTGTCGCCCTTCCTGCTGTTGTTGTAAATGGTGATATTTTTTGCAAATGGTTCTTAAAAAAATCACTGATATCTGTCCACTGGAACGTTATCGCTTTTTATTTAAAGCGGTTTATTTAAAACAATTATTTTTCAAACAGATTGGAATTAGAAATACAAGCCTGCGCCTAATAAAACCCTTCTGCAGGTCAGGGAAATAAAGGCCCCGGTTTTTATTTGAGGAATTACGGGAGTCTAATGACGCAGGGTTAGTTTTTACATTAAAAGTGCATTAAAATCAAGATATTTCGCAATTGTTTTGCTCGCAATATAAAAATGAACCAGTCAAGAAAATTCAGTGTTTTGCCAAGTCCCAATTTAAAATGTCAGGATAAGAGTGTCGATCAGTGGAGATGAGATTGAGTCCTAGTGACCAGCAGTGAACCGTAGATCTGGTCACTTATTCCTCAGAGCGGTCAGTTGGTGCCAGCCATATGCCAAGCTAATGCAATAATCTTGCATGCCTTTTTCTCTATCTTTATTTAAAATGGTTGTTTGAAGGTTTTGCTGCTCGCTCTTTCTCTCTTTGCTGAAGCAGCAGGAGGACGGATGAAAATAGATGTGTTTTTCCACACCGTCGAGGCCAGAGAGAGTAGAAACTGTAGGAAGGATGGGAAACAGTGGTACCTGAGCAGATGGAGTGGCGCAGCGGGAAGTGGGCAGTGCCAGGGATAAACACGTCACAGAGGGCACCGCTCCTGAAACCAGCTCCGTCGCTGCACAATCAGCCGTTTCAGAGGATTGCGTTAGATATAACATGATGCGTTTTTAATTTTGAGAACTGCATAAAACCATCTCAAGTGGTTTATTTGGGGACGGGTGATGGCGCATGTGTTCGTGTGCAACTTCTGGTTCTCAGGGGGTCGTCAATCTTTAAGAAGTCCTTTAAAATTAGGCTGGTTTAGTGTCGCCTGACGCATTTATCCGTTTACTCCAGTTACTGTTAGACTGGGAAACCCTGATCCCCGTAAAGGATCAGTTCACTTCAAAATGAAAAAGATCCTGACAAGATGTTCATGTCTTTCTTTCTTCAGTGGAAAACAAATGAAGTTTATTGAGGAAAACATTCCAGGATTGTTCTCCACATAATGGACTTCAATGGGAAACCAACGGCTGAAGGTCCAAATCAGTGCAGTTTCAGAGGAAGGGCTTCAGAGGCTCGGCACGATCCCAGAGGAATAGGGTCTGATCCAGACAAACCTTTTTATTAGGGGTGTGACGAGACACTAATCTCACGAGACAAGACACGAGATTGGTTTCACATAGTATTTTTCAGAAATCAAAACATGATTAGAAAAATAGTTTGCAGGTGGATTTACCTAATCTTCTCTCTCCTGTATGATCGTCTCTTCAGACCTCAGAACTGCACATGAGCTTCTTTGACCTCCTAACTCCTTCAAACTAATTGATCATAGATATTAACAGTGTTGGGGGTAAAGCATTACAAGTAACTTGAGTTACTTAATCGGATTACTTTTTCAAGTAACTAGTAAAGTAACGCATTACTTTTAAAATTTACAACAAAATATCTGAGTTACTTTTTCAAAAAAGTAATGCGTTACCTTTTCACATTTGAATGACAGCTCTCCTGTTCCCAAAATCGAGTGCCGAGGTGTTAAACATGTTATTGTAGCTCTAGACTAAATGTGAGCATTTATTCATCTCACTTGCACAATAAAGATTCAGTACTCCTCAAAATGAATAAAATAAGTCAAATGCAAAATCAGAATACTACGCAAACCTCCAATAATTAAATGTTAAATACAACAATGCATTTAATCCCACTTTATTGATCAATATCTTGATGCTGACCTTCAGTTAAACAAAATTTCTAGATTTTTTGTTTGTATTGGTAAAACCTTCCAAAAAGTAACGCAAAAGTAACATAACGCATTACTTTTCTTAAAAAGTAACTGAATTAGTTACTTTTAAAGGAAGTAACACAATATTGTAATGCATTACTTTTCAAAGACCGAGGCGCGGAGGCTTCAGTGCTCACAGTCGCACCGGAGGGAAGCCTTCAATTTAACGACTTAAATATTTATCTGTACCTCACATTAAACTATGGGATGGCTTCAGAACACTTAAAGGGTTACTTCAGCGATTAGCATTAAGCTTTGTATCAGTAGAAACCTGGGATTATATTTGAATTATGGTACTTTCCCCCCTCATATGACCCTGAGATGAGAGAATTATGTATTTTATTTCTGGAAAAATTCCCCCGATGATGCAAATATCCTCATTTTGCGTCATCAGAGGAGTGTTTGTCCAGAGGCTGAAGACTACAGCCAGCAGGAGGCGCTGTTTCCACATGTTTTCAACATCACACTCACAGCACTGCCCGGGAGCTGGGAGATTCATGTAAACGGAGCGGTGGAGAGCAAAGGGAGTGTTTCAACTCTTCACATGAACTTCCTATGAAAGTTAAGCTTCCAAAGACATGAACTGAACACACGCCAGACTGATCACGCGTGTGAATGCGGCCGCGATTACCTCCGCTCATGTGATGAATGAGATCCGATCCTGCTGCGTTTGTGCCGTGACACTCAATCGGCTCACTCACATTATATCAAACAGACACGTTCAGTTTTTAATTGTAGTGTCTCTAACTGAACTGATTTTCTGAAAATGAACGCGGTGGGCAAGTGATCCAGTAATCCAGTAGCCGTGCCTAGAGTAGGGCAGTGAAGCAGTGCATTCTGGGAATTGTTGTCTTTCATCCCCATGAGACAAAAATACATTTTCTGTGTTTTCTCAGTCTAGAAGGCACTAAATTAAAAAATAATTTCACATTTCTACTACATTAATGACCGAGTTTAAATACAGATATAGTTCATGAAGCGTTGATGATGCTGTATAATGTTGTTGTGTCTTTTTTGGGGCTCTGGGGCTTAACAATAACACAGAACATTATACACACAGTATCGGATTTTGTCCGGCAAATAATGGCGGATCGGAGCCGATACCGATACGGAGTATCAGATTGGTGCATCCCTAATAGTTATCGCCATTTAGTCTTTGAGGATGAACTAAATCTAAACACAGTCGATCTGTAAAAGCACTGATTAGTGGGACTCGTTTGTCAGTGTTCATTGGCTTAGACTGGACTGGCCAGCAGAAGTCTTGATTGTGTTTAAGACTCGCTGCTCCGTTACAGAAATAGCAAACATTATTGGCTGTTTCTACCTGAGTCAGCCTGAAAGGAACAGGAAGACATGATCGGCGTTCCTCTCGGTGTGAAGCGTGCATGATCTCAGAGCGACTGGAGACAGATTGAACGGAGAGAGAGAGTGAACACACGGGCGTGACGGGGTGAAGTGTGTTTGTTCTGCCCTCCATACACACACTCGGGTAATTGGGGTGATTCACAGACCTGTGTGTGTCTGTGTGTGTGTGTGTGTGTGTAATTAGGGTATGGGGCAGATGTGCACCACATGGGGCGGAGGGAGATCTATTCTCTCTTGGTGACAGAGCCAGTTGCCATGGAGCTCCTCGTCTTATTGGTGGAAGCCTCGTCCAATAGGGCGGCGGTTTCATCATTGAGAATTTTCTCTCGGTCTCAAACGGAGGGAAGTGGAGATTGCATAAGGGTTGTAATGGGAGCCAAAACAGCCCCAGATTTTAACCTGACACACTTATTTTTAGAGAATGAAAGATGGAGATAGGCTGAACGATATCTCTCCCACACAGCGCGAGTGATGCATCATGGTCTAGCACAGCACTGTTTGTGGTATTCATGGATTTAAGTTCCTGTTCTTCTGGGTCAGGGTTATTATTGTTAACTAAAACCATAAAACACATTTTCATCACAACAGGCAACATTTCTCGATAAGCTGCAGGAGGATGTTAGGTTAACTAAAGCTTAATAAAAATATATTTTAAAAAACACATCTTTTCACTAGGGATGTGTTTGATTAGTCGGACATGACAGCAAGAAAACGATGACCGCTGTGTCTGTAAAATATATCAGTGCTGTCAAATGGATTAATGATATCCAAAATAAAAGTTTCTGTTTACATAATATAACGTGCATGTGTGTATTATGTATATATAAATATACACGCATGCATGCATATATTTAAGAAAAATAAAATATTTAAATATAATATATTTTAATACATTTAATAAAAGATTTATATATAATATAAATCATATAAATATAGTATATACATGCAAATATTTCTTAAATATATACATGCATGTGTTATGTAAACACAAACTTTTATTTTGGATTCGTCAATTTGACAGCACTGATATATCTTTTTTCTGATTATTGATTGCAATCCCTAATTTAGATTCCAAGCTCCAGAAGTGTTTTCCCTATGATTATGAGCCAAGAACCAGGTTCAGTGCTATATAGCACCATTTCTGTGTGTAATCCTATAAGCACATGTTAATTATGATTACTCCATACTTACATCTATAATTACACTGTAACAATGACGCCTTATAACGTAATAACTTTTGTATCGGTTTCAAATGTTTTTTTGTGTGTGTTTTCATGTTTTAAAGGGTTACATAACTTAACATATAATGTTTTGTTTTAGTTATTGGCTTGTGAATGTAAAAAATAGATGGATTGATTCAGGCAACTGTATTGTAGGGGTGTAACGATATATCGTGATATGTATCGTTGATGGAAACTATATAATTGGCGATATAGAGTTGTTTTATTTGAGGCTTAGCTTGCTGTAGTCGGCCCTATTTATAAAGAATAATTCACCAAAACACACATTTACAAATGTACCACAAATGTAAATTCTGTCATGATGTGCTCGCCGTCAAGTCGTTTTTCGTTTAACTTCCACACGCAAATTAAGATAGGGCTGTCACTTTTTATTCGATATTCGAATATGTATTTGAATATGACGTGAAATATCCATAATCGAACTATACATAAACTATCCGGTTTTTAGTGCCATGTAGTGCATTCTTTACAGTCTATGATTAGACCGTTTGTTTTTTATTTTATTGTTTGCCATCTCATCCAATAGAGGGCGCTCTAAACGTATTGTAGCGTCGGCCCATGACCAAATCAAGCGAATAATAGCCCGTCTGTTTTGAAAATGGAAGATAACTCTCAGAACGGCCAGCCTGAGCAGACACACGTCGCTGTGAGTTTGATTGACAGGCCATCTGACCAATTAAATCGCAGAATTTGCCGTTTTCTCCGACAAAGCAGTCAGGAGATTAACGCTGGTGGAAAAACGGTGTGTACTGACGTCTTTCCGCGGTTGAAACAACATTTCTTTTAGTGTTCATTCATGTTTATTTGATGCTTATCAATGAACTAGAAGGAAGAGATGATCGGTTCACATGGGTTTTCTCCACATGAGAACGTGTGTGTGTGTGTGTGAGAGTGTGAGTGTGAGAGCGCCACGGCTTGTCGGACATAGCAACAGTAACTAAAAGGGGCGGGTCTTTTTTCGAACTTTAGATATTCGAATACATTGCTTGATATTTGATATCCGTTCAAATTAGATTCTTCTAAAAAATGGCAGCCCTAAATGAAACCTGAGGGATTTTTGACCCCTCCATTTATAGTCCATTCCTCTCAAACTTAAAAGATCCAATAAATGTCATAAAGGCATCGTAAAAATAACCAATCGAGTGTCTAATCCCAATCCCAGTCTTCTGAAGAGACACGAGCGATGGTTTATGATGAGCAGATTTACCACAGCGCTCATAAACAAAGACGTTTAATGATTGCGTGAAACGTGAAAACAATATGAGGGTGAGTAAATGCAGAATTAAAATCCTTGAATGAGCTGAACGAGAGAGCGGTCATTCTGACAAGCTTTCTTGCAATTAGAAGTATATGATTATTCAAAGCATTTTAGATGGTTTATTCCTATATGGATTAATAGCGAGAGAGGCGGGACATAGCGAGCACCGGGAGAGAATGCGGCCTGCACTGAGCGCAAGGAATGCAGTGACATTACTACATTAAACCACTATGTATAATATGGAATATAATGTTTAATAATGCAAAGGGGGAAATATTTTTGGGACCTGATAATAATACACTAATAATAATATTATTTTTAGGGATGCACTGAAATCAAAATTCTTGGCCAAAACCGAAAACCGAAAAAGAGGAAACCAAGGCCGAAAACCGAAACACCGAAAGAAATGATGCCAATTATTAGTACCATTGCATTTATGGCTAAGACTGTGTAACTGTACTAAAAATCATGGCATTAGTATTGCATAAATTAATATTAAAGTTTCAAATAATAAATCAATTACAAATTATGCAAATATTTATTTAGCACACTGCAACAATGCACAGTATAAAATAAAATTCAAACTAAACAATTTTAACTTGACCTCACTCATGTGTACATTAAATAATCATGTACAGGCCTGCAGAAAGGTACAGACATTTAATCAAAAAGAAAAGAAAAGTAAAATAACTGCATATTTGACTGTTTAAATTAAAGATTAATCATTATTAAACTAACAAAAGCTATTCAATCAAGAGCAGTGAGTAGGGTTGGGAACCGTGAGAAATTTGCCGGTTCCGGTTCTGGTTCCGATTCCGCCTAATGATTCCGGTTCCGATTCCGGTTCCATTAAAATTATTAAACAAATAGTGGTGAAGGAAAAAGGCATAATACGCAACTCAAACAATGCTTTTTGTGTTTATTAAATGATCTCTGATTCATTTACAGGTTGGCAATGTCAAAAAAGTCCTGTACTGTACATATATTACAGTATTAAAAGCATTCTTGCAAACATATTATATATATATATTAGTTATATTTATTAGTTAGTTGTATATTAATTTAATAATAATTCAGTTATTCAGTGAACTTGTAAATAATAAATGGTAATTCAGCATTACAATTGTAATTGTGCCTAAACCATGATGACTTAACGGTGGAAAAGGATGTAAGCCTTTCACTATAATCTGGAAACAGCCCTGTGGCCCTCATCTATTCTCTCTATCGTCGTTTTCCCTTTACTCGCTAAATTAACGGATTAACGTCTCCGAAGTTCCATTAAGGGGTGTGGGCGTGGCACATAGTTTAACATCTGAAAAAACGTAAATAATATTTCTATATATATTGATAGTCTATAGTTCATTACTACTGAAATAACATATTTACCCGTGTATGAATTCCTAGTCAACAAGAAAAATATCTGACCGTATATGTGTAGCGCGAGGGCTTTCAGTGCTGAAGTGCGTTAATTGTTTGTACTCCTGGAAGCGGCAGGCAACGTAATTAATATTCATGATGAGGTTAGCTGTCGCACGCTATTAAAGGATACGCTCCCAGCGCTTCGCACACACATTGCACCAGAACCGCTGAACAAACGCAGGAATTTTAATTCGTATTTTTCAAAAATTTGTATCGGTTCTGCATAAGAACCGGTTCTCTGTTCCCAACCCTAGCAGTGAGTGATGTCCTTATCTTTTGTTTGAGATTAAACAGACCTCAGTAAAGGCGACTGCCCCTTTAAGAGCTAATGCACGGATATGCGTCGCCTTTCTCACTGTATACAGTTCACTTAAGGCATATACAGACTGTCTGCAAGGATACTCATCAAGATGGACACGTTCACATACTTTTAGTGTGAGTTTGTCCGTTTAAGCGCAAGACTTGATAGATAACTCGGTAACACTTTACAATAAGGTTGTATTAGTTAACATTAGTTAATGCATTAGTTAACATAAACTAACCATGAACAACACCTCTGTTCAGCATTAAATAATCTTTGTTAACGTTAGTTAATAAAAATACAGCTGTTCATGTTAGTTCACAGTGCATTAACTAATGTCAACAAGATTTTATTCATGCATTAGTAAATGTTGAAATTAACATTAACAAAGATAAATAAATGGTTTATAAGTGCAGTTCAGCATTAGTTAATGTTAACTAATGCATTAACTAATGCAACCTTATTGTAAAGTGTTACCGATAACTCAATATTTGCTGTGAGACGAGTGCGTGCTTTCGGATGAGTGCACAGATCTTTTTTGAGAGATTACTTTTTTGTAAATTTGAAAAGTAATGCGTTACTTTACTAGTTACTTGAAAAAGTAATATTATTACGTAACTCAAGTTACTTGTAATACGATATCCTCCAACACTGTCTGTGTTGTTAACTCTCGTCTTGATATTTGAAGAGTGCGCGCCTGTGTGTGTGTGTGTGCAGTTTTGCTTATATCCACCGATCGGGCGGGCCAAGTAATACCAAAATAAATCAGTGGCGTGTGGATGAGATACATCATTGTGTCTGTTTGATAAAGAGGCTTTGAGAGCCCTGTGAGAGAATTATTCCGGTTACCGATTTCAAAACAATCCCTCACGTGAACTCACAGGGGAGCTGAAGCTCATTAAATATGCAAATCTTATCCAATCCCAACCGTGGGCGTTTACTTCCAAGTCTCCAGTGTTCAGGAGAGAGCCTCAAAACCAGTGTAGAAAATAGTGGTAACACTTTACAATAAGGTTGTATTAGTTAACATTAGTTAACGCATTAGTTAACACAAACTAACCATGAACAACACCTCTGTTCAGCATTAGTTAATCTTTGTTAACGCTAGTTAATATAAATCCAGCTGTTCATGTTAGTTCACAGTGCATTAATTAATGTCAACAAGATTTTATTCATGCATTAGTAAATGTTGAAATTAACATTAACAAAGATTAATAAATGCTTTATAAGTGCAGTTCAGCATTAGTTAATGTTAACTAATGCATTAACTAATACAACCTTATTGTAAAGTGTTACCAACATAGTTTATTACTTATTAATTTTGATGTTTTTGCACGGACATCATAAGTTGACCTCAGACAACAACCTTTAATAATAGTAAAAAAGTACAAATAAAAAAACCCTCTTTATTTTGGCTTAAAATATTGGGATACGTGAGTTCAGTATCGCGATTTAAATCGACTCGTGACACGTGTGTATTGTTACAGCTCTAGTTTAGTGACATATGAGATTTGTGATATTAATGGTGGGAAAAGCATCGTCGCAAGCTCGACCGATGCACTCAGCATTTATGAATCAAAATCTAGAGAGAAGGATATCAGAAACTCTAAAGCAAGGCTGAATATTGTGCATAACTCTTATATTGATCTAGAGACGGGACCCCCTCTGCAGACACACCCCTCTCTCTCTCTCTCTCTCTCTCTCTCTATAGGTCGTACTGCTCGTTCGTCCTCTCTTTGTCGTCAGGTCATGTGACGTCATCCTCCCCCTCCCGGCCCACTCAGTCCAGTGGGACCGACTCTGACTCATCTCTCCTCCGCTCTTCTTTCAGTCCGTCCCTCCTTCTCTTCTCCTTATTGTTTCCTCAGCGGCTCTGTCCTTCTGTCGTGCTCGATCTGTTGAAGCAGGGAATCCTTCAGTGACGCATTTCCCCTGCAGTTCAGAGCGTTACAGTGATCTGACCATCAATGAGCGTTCTCACACACACACACACACACACACACACACACACACACACACACACACACACACACACGCATCAGCCCACACAGGCAGCGTTATAAAACCACAGCGCAGCATCATTCACTCTCTGCATTATTCTCTCTCTGGCTCGTTCTCACAATCGTTATTCCTTATTCACAAACCTTTACAGTTATTCATTCAGCAGAAGCTTTTATCCAAAGAGACTTTATAAAAGAAACAAAAGCAATTTGTCGAAGAGCCAATAATATTCATAACATTGGTTGATTAGACAACTGGAATATGTTGTGCATTAGGAGAACCAAGTCGGTGTTTTTGCAGCGTGGCCTTATTTTGCAGTTGTTTTTGCCTTTAGCTTGAATCTTAAACTGGCTTTTATATTTTTGCTTTTTTCTCTTCATTATTACTAATATTTATCTTAATGCAAGACATTTAAACCCAAAAACTATATATATAATATAATATGATATAACATAATGTATATATATATATTTATTTAAAGAACAAAATCATGATGTATCTGTGTTGTTATGTTGTTATGTTAGGTTATGTTGCGTTTATATGCATTTTATGCGCGTTGCGTTGTGTTGTTATGTTATGTTATGTTGTTGTCATGTTATGTTTTATGCTATTGTGTGTATGTTATGTTTATGTTGGCGTTATGCTATGTTATGTTATATGTTGCGTTATGTTGTTACGTTATATGTTGCGCGTTATGTTCGTTGCGTTATGTTGTGTTATGTTATGTTGCGTTATGTTATGTTACGTTATTATGTTGCGTTATGTTATGTTGCGTTATGTTATGTTGCGTTACATTATGTATGTTATGTTGCGTTATATTATGCGTTATGTTGTTATTGCGTTATTGTATGTTATGTTACGTATGTTATATTTATGTTATGTTGCGTTATTATGTATGTTATGTTATTATGCATTCGTTATGTTGCATTACGTTATTTTGCGTTACTTTATGTTGCATTACGTTATTTTGCGTTACTTATATTGTTGTGTTATGTTGTTGCGTTATATGTTGTGTTATGTTACGTTGTTATATTGTTATGTTATGTTATTTGCGTTATATTGTTATGTTGTTATGTTATATTATGTATGTTGTGTTATGTTATGTTGCGTTATGTTGCGCTACATTGTTTCGTTATTTTGCATTTTATGTTGCGTTATATTGTTGTCACGTTATGTTGCGTTATATTGTGTGTTGCGCTATGTTGCGTTACATTGTTACGTTAGGTCATGTTGCGTTATATTGTTGTTACGTTATATTGTTGTTTTACGTTATGTTGTGTTACGTTGCGCTATGTTGTGTTAGGTTATGTTGTGCTATGTTACGTTGCAGTTTGTTGCGTTATATTATGTAGTGTTATGTTACGTTGCGTTATATTATGTAGTGTTATGTTGCGTTATATTATGTAGTGTTATGTTACGTTGCGTTAAATTGTGTAGTGTTATGTTACGTTGCGTTATATTGTGTAGTGTTATGTTAAGTTGCGTTATATTATGTAGTGTTATGTTACGTTGCGTTATATTGTGTAGTGTTATGTTACGTTGCGTTATATTGTGTAGCGTTATGTTACGTTGCGTTATATTATGTAGTGTTATGTTACGTTGCGTTATATTGTGTAGTGTTATGTTACGTTGCGTTATATTATGTAGTGTTATGTTACGTTGCGTTATATTATGTAGTGTTATGTTACGTTGCGTTATATTATGTAGTGTTATGTTACGTTATATTGTGTAGTGATATGTTACGCTATGCTATATTATGTAGTGTTATGTTACGTTATATTGTGTAGTGATATGTTACGTTGCGTTATATTGTTAAGTTGCGTTGCATTACCTTGCGTTATATTATGTTGTTTTATGTTGTTACAAGACACTTAAGAACTAAGTTTTTTTATATTCATATATTTTTTTTGTTATTTTTTGTGATTTTAGCTGTTTATTTTCATATAGATTATAATTTAGAATGTTTTATTAATTATTTATTTGTTTATAATTAAAATAATGCACAATAGTTTTCTCAAAAAATGTCTCACCCACCAGCAGAACATTCATTTTGGATTATAATTAGGTGAATTTAAATGGAAATTATAATTTTTCATTTCATAATGTAAACAGTAAAGCATACCCACCTTTATTTTCATAGTTATTTTTAATTCTAGTGCTCGTTGCATTGCCTCTGATATGTGCTTGTGCTGAGGTCACTTGACACAATGGAGCGGTGTGTGTGTGTGTGTGTGTGTGTGTGTGTGTGTGTGTGTGTGTGTTCCAGCACATGTTTGCGCAGCTGCCCAGGTGTGTGTGTGTTGTATAATGTGCCTGTGTGTGACGGACCTTCACTGGTTTATTTTTGTCTGACTCCAGGTGTAAACCACATGATCTCAATGAAGACCTCAGTCTCTGCTTCTCATGTTCATGTTTGATATCTCGCTCTCGCACACAAGCGGCCGCAGCTGATGTTGCGTCTCCTTGGCAACAGAAGGAGAGAGTGATGGCCACGGCTCATTCATGAACGCTCTTCTCCCTCATTCAGAGCTCTTCATCTTCTTCATGAGCTCAGAGCTGATTCTTAAGGACCGCCTCACCGCTGCAGCGCCCGTGTGTGTGTGTGTGTGTGTGTGAGAATGATTGGTCGGGGGTGTCATGTGCTGCTGGTGACGTCTTTTCTGCAGTCGGGAATCCCAGCCATTGGAGCTCAGTCGCTCTCCCCTGCCCGTCGGCTTCAGTCTCTCTGCAGTATGACGTCAGCGCTGGAGTTTCCTCCGCTCAGTCTCTGCTGCCTTTGTGTGTGTGTGTGTGTGTGTGTGTGTGTGTGTGTGTGTGTGTGTGTGCGCAGATGTGCATTACACGCATGTACACACACACACACACACACACACACACACACACACACACACACACACACACACACAGGTCTAATGTGTTGTTGTTGGAATGCACAGCCCCACTTCAGTCCTGTCTTTATTGCGATCACCTCATTCTGCTGTTTCTGCAGTGTGTGTGCAGTGTGTGTGCAGTGTGTGCAGTGTGTGTGTGTGTGTGTGTGTGTGTGTGTGTGTGTGTGTGTGCAGTGTGTGTGCAGTGTGTGCAGTGTGTGTGTGTGTGTGTGTGTGTGTGTGTGTGTGTGTGTGTGTGTGTGTGCAGTGTGTGTGTGTGTGTGCAGTGTGTGTGTGTGTGTGTGTGTGTGTGTGTGTGCTGTGTGTGTAGTGTGTGTGCAGTGTGTGTGTGTGTGCATTGTGTGTGTGCAGTGTGTGTGTAGTGTGTGTGTGTGTGTGTGTGTGTGTGTGTAGTGTGTGTGTAGTGTGTGTGTGGTGTGTGTGTGTGTGTGTGTGTGTGTGTGTGTGCAGTGTGTGTGTGTGTGCAGTGTGTGTGTGTGTGTGTGTGTGTGTGTGCTCTGCAGGATGGGGATTTTCTGCTTGCAGAAACATGATGACTACATTTGCCCAAATGTGCATTGAGATACTGTATCCACTGCAATGCATTATTCTTACATTTAAAATGTGACGAATGAACAGGAAGCGAAATCATCATCACTTCATTTGGTCAGACTGTACATGTCAAAGTTTCTGCAGTGATTCCACTCAATAGATGCAACATTCAATCAATATTTATTACATCACAGTTTCTGTGCACAACATTTCCCATGTCTGGATATCACACACACACACACACTCACATGTACATTTATATGATACATAACAACATAATATAACATATAACATGTAACTACATAAAACACAATACAGAAAAACACGAAACGCATAAAACAACACATAACACGAATAAAACAACACACAACAAATAAAATGCACGCAACACAACACAACACTTACAACACAAATAAAACACACAACACGATAAAACAACATAAAACACAGTACACATAAAAACACAACACACTTAAAACAAAACGCATAAAACAACACACACAATACTCATAAAACTCAACACAAAACACGCCTAAAACACAATACACAAAAACAATACTCAACACTAAACAACACACTAAACAATACACAAAAAACAACACACACAATACACATAAAGCGACACATAAAATAATACAATACATGTAAAACACTCAATACACAATAAAACACAAAACGACACACAACAGGCATAAAACACTACACAACACCTAACACACACATAAAACAACACGCGTTATATTTCGTTTTCTGTCATCTTGTTGCATTTCAGTGCTGTGATACTTCAGTCCCGATGGATGTGTTGTGTGTTGTGTGTTGTGTGCTTGAACACACTCGCTCTGCTCCTGGTTCTGTTGATCCGCTCATGCGATGGCCGTGTGTATCGTCACACACGGCTGTGCTTAAGCTCGTACGGCACATTCTTCAGCTCGTGTTCCTAACACATGCGGATGCACTGAGCGTTAGAGAGCCGATCATGCCGTGTGCTGCTGCGTTCCCTCCTGAACACGCGTGTGTCTCGCTT
>CM040921.1:940000-947500 GCA_023029165.1 Gobiocypris rarus | reverse complement strand
CACTACAGGACTCTAGTGGTCAGCTGAGTATCTAACACTACAGGACTCTAGTGGTCAGCTGAGTATCTAACACTACAGGACTCTAGTGGTCAGCTGAGTATCTTACACTACAGGACTCTAGTGGTCAGCTGAGTATCTAACACTACAGGACTCTAGTGGTCAGCTGAGTATCTAACACTACAGGACTCTAGTGGTCAGCTGAGTATCTAAACAACTACAGGACTCTAGTGGTCAGCTGAGTATCTAACACTACAGGACTCTAGTGGTCAGCTGAGTATCTAACACTACAGGACTCTAGTGGTCAGCTGAGTATCTTAACACTACAGGACTCTAGTGGTCAGCTGAGTATCTAACACTACAGGACTCTAGTGGTCAGCTGAGTATCTAACACTACAGGACTCTAGTGGTCAGCTGAGTATCTAACATTACAGGACTCTAGTGGTCAGCTGAGTATCTAAACAACTACAGGACTCTAGTGGTCAGCTGAGTATCTAAACAACTACAGGACTCTAGTGGTCAGCTGAGTATCTAACACTACAGGACTCTAGTGGTCAGCTGAGTATCTAACACTACAGGACTCTAGTGGTCAGCTGAGTATCTAACACTACAGGACTCTAGTGGTCAGCTGAGTATCTAAACACTACAGGACTCTAGTGGTCAGCTGAGTATCTAAACAACTACAGGACTCTAGTGGTCAGCTGAGTATCTAACACTACAGGACTCTAGTGGTCAGCTGAGTATCTAACACTACAGGACTCTAGTGGTCAGCTGAGTATCTAACACTACAGGACTCTAGTGGTCAGCTGAGTATCTAACACTACAGGACTCTAGTGGTCAGCTGAGTATCTAACACTACAGGACTCTAGTGGTCAGCTGAGTATCTAACACTACAGGACTCTAGTGGTCAGCTGAGTATCTAACACTACAGGACTCGTGGTCAGCTGAGTATCTAACACTACAGGACTCTAGTGGTCAGCTGAGTATCTAACACTACAGGACTCTAGTGGTCAGCTGAGTATCTTACACTACAGGACTCTAGTGGTCAGCTGAGTATCTAACACTACAGGACTCTAGTGGTCAGCTGAGTATCTAACACTACAGGACTCTAGTGGTCAGCTGAGTATCTAACACTACAGGACTCTAGTGGTCAGCTGAGTATCTTAACACTACAGGACTCTAGTGGTCAGCTGAGTATCTTAACACTACAGGACTCTAGTGGTCAGCTGAGTATCTAACACTACAGGACTCTAGTGGTCAGCTGAGTATCTAACTCTACAGGACTCTAGTGGTCAGCTGAGTATCTAACACTACAGGACTCTAGTGGTCAGCTGAGTATCTAACTCTACAGGACTCCAGTGGTCAGCTGAGTATCTAACACTACAGGACTCTAGTGGTCAGCTGAGTATCTAACACTACAGGACTCTAGTGGTCAGCTGAGTATCTAACACTACAGGACTCTAGTGGTCAGCTGAGTATCTAACACTACAGGACTCTAGTGGTCAGCTGAGTATCTAACTCTACAGGACTCTAGTGGTCAGCTGAGTATCTAGCACTACAGGACTCTAGTGGTCAGCTGAGTATCTAACACTACAGGACTCTAGTGGTCAGCTGAGTATCTAACACTACAGGACTCGTGGTCAGCTGAGTATCTAACACTACAGGACTCTAGTGGTCAGCTGAGTATCTAACACTACAGGACTCTAGTGGTCAGCTGAGTATCTTACACTACAGGACTCTAGTGGTCAGCTGAGTATCTAACACTACAGGACTCTAGTGGTCAGCTGAGTATCTAACACTACAGGACTCTAGTGGTCAGCTGAGTATCTAACACTACAGGACTCTAGTGGTCAGCTGAGTATCTAACACTACAGGACTCTAGTGGTCAGCTGAGTATCTAAACAACTACAGGACTCTAGTGGTCAGCTGAGTATCTAACACTACAGGACTCTAGTGGTCAGCTGAGTATCCAACACTACAGGACTCTAGTGGTCAGCTGAGTATCTAACCATCTACAGGACTCTAGTGGTCAGCTGAGTATCTAACACTACAGGATTCTAGTGGTCAGCTGAGTATCTAACACTACAGGACTCTAGTGGTCAGCTGAGTATCTTACACTACAGGACTCTAGTGGTCAGCTGAGTATCTAACACTACAGGACTCTAGTGGTCAGCTGAGTATCTTACACTACAGGACTCTAGTGGTCAGCTGAGTATCTAACCAACTACAGGACTCTAGTGGTCAGCTGAGTATCTAACCATCTACAGGACTCTAGTGGTCAGCTGAGTATCTAACCATCTACAGGACTCGTGGTCAGCTGAGTATCTAACAATACAGGACTCTAGCGGTCAGCGCACACACACTCACATTAAAACTCACACACACACACCCACACACACACACTTACACTCACACTTATACACACACTCACACTCACACTAACACACACTCACACACAGACACAAACACACATACACACACATTATTTTTGGGTGAACTGTCCCTTTAAGGGAGATTCTTGTTTTTACTGCTGGGAAACGAAGACGGGATTCTCTTCCTGTCGACCTCTCACTCAGTTCTGTTGCCTTTGCACTAGTTGGCAAACCTGCCGAGTGTGATGATGGTCCTTTACACATGTTGTACACACACACACACACACACACACACGCTCAGTCCACTCAGATAAGATTTAAATCCCTTATCAACTAAATTAAACCATTTGTAAAGCATTAACCTCCATGATGTAACACTAGTGAAACAGAATATCCAGAATGAAATAATGTAGGACTGTGTGAAAGGATCTGTTAGAGTCTGATTGGGTGTTTAAAACACATTTAACTCCTCCTAGGATGTTCATGAAATTATATTTAAGACATTTTCTACGTTCAAGTGATACCAGAGTTCTCATCGTGAGTCTTTAATTGACAGGCATGTCAGAGAGTTTCCCACTAGTAATTACGTCTCGTTAACACAATCATCCGGACAGCAGATGATTCCTCCCGTCACAGTCCTGTTTGTGTCAGCAGGAAAGATGGGGAGGTTATTATATTTTAATGAAAGTTTATGAATGCAGATGTTTTCTGTGGAGATATTGTGCACCTATGAACCATTCACAGTAAGAACTGGAATGTGAAGTGAATTGATTTCATGTTGACTAATTAGTTAAAGGGGACATATTATACCACTTTTCACAATATGTGATATAAATCTCTGAGGTTCCCAGAAGCTTCAGCTCAAACACCCTCACATCATTTATTACAGCTTGTCAGATTTGCCCCTATTTGTGTGTGAGCAAAAACACGCTGTGTGTGTGTCCCTTTAAATGCAAATTAGTCACTGCTCTCCGCCCCCTTCCAGAAGAGGGCGGAGCCTGTACACAAGCTTCAGATACTCCGTCAACAACAAAACAGGCCAATCTCACGCAGACAGATGTCAGAGATCAGCAGCTGTACATGTTTGATCCGGAGTGGACACAGATGAGAGACTCAGGAAGAGCTCCACACTGAACACTGAAGCGCTAGCGGATCATTGATGTAGCGTTAGCTGTTGTGGAGTTACACTGATTCAGCTCCTCGACTAGCATGTGCCGTCATGTTCATCTATAGATTGCTCGTGTGGGAGCGTAACCCGTCCGTCACCCGACTACACAATGCATAATAAATGTGTGTGTATGAATCACGCAGACGGGATCAAACTAACGGCACAGCTCTAGTCTCTGTGAATCCAGTCAGAGACGATGCTAACGTTAGCCGTGTTAGCGTACAGCGTTCCGCTCATTCAGAAGCACATGTGCACACATTCACAGAATATGAAGTGCGTCCTCACTCGTTCTGATATGAAGTTAGAGCCGAAGCGTTGGGATTGACCCTCGCTGGTGAAGCAGTCGCGTGGAAAATGATTTGCGCACATTTATAACATTTCCCGTCATTCTCGGGCTCATTCCCTTCATAAATGAGCTTCCCCCCCGGAGTCCTCAGCGGCTCTGATGCCGGAGTCTATGACACGTGTGTGTGTTCACTGCTTCAACACAACATTAGTGATGTTTGTGGCGCACACACTGTAATACTCCAGCGAGGAAACAGAGATGGCGTCTCTGGGATTCTCACTCAGGGGGCGTGTCTATGCTAAAGAGCCAATCAGCAGCAGCCATGGGCGGGGCTTCCCTACTCTTAAGCAGGAGTAGAGGAAATATGAGAGATTGATAATGATTGATGCAGATTATAATAAAGTATTGTGTGGATTTTTACTGTGTTCATACATCTTATAAAAGTGAATCTTGCATAATGTTTCCATTAATGGACGGCACCACAATATTCACAACTAAACGTCACCTTGTTCATTCCCATAATGCATGAGATTTGAATCTGTTGTTAATGTGTGTGAACTTCTTCTCTGTCTCAGTCGAATGCGAAGCTCAAGCTGGTGAGGAGTCTCGCAGTGTGTGAAGAATCATCAGGTCCGTTTTCAACCGACGGCCCTCCAGAATCACAGGTAACGTCACACCGTCCGTATGCCACGGCATATTACAGCCCTGGTGGACCCTCGGGATTTAACAAGTCAAGCTTTATTTTTGTAGCACTTCATATGAGACTATAATCAAGTAATAAACCGAATCAATGATGCAAACTTCATCAAATATGAGCAATTCTGTTGAAAAGTGTAGCCTGTGCAAAGTGTGTGTAGGCAAGTAAATCTGTGCAAGATCTCACTAGGTTTGATTCTGTGATGTTTTATATTAAAACTCGTATGCACATGAATATTTAGTGTTGATTAATATTCATGTTTATTTGATCTAACTCCACCCATGAAGGACATCATTCAGCTTCACATCAGCTGTCCATCCGATAAAGAGGAGGAGAAATCCTCAAAAGACGAGTATGAGAATGAGGAGAGGGAAAAGAAGGATAAAACTCCACGCAAGATGCTCTCGCGCGGTAAGATGCTCAGGCGTAAATGATTGTTTATCGAGTGACCGACTGATATGGACGTTTTGATGGCCGATGAAAGCGGTGGTGATTTCTCAGCGTTGTCAAAATAAAAGTCCTCATTAACACTTTATTTTACAGCGTCCTGCGATGTTACACGTGACATGTAGTTACTGTAGGGATAACTATAAATGATTCATAGTCTCATGTGACTAACTCTAAACCCTAACTCTGTAGTACATTACTCAGTATTTAAATGTATAATTATACACTGTAACAGCTTAAAATAAAGTGCGTACAATATGTGCAGTGTGTCACGAGTCATAAAATATTATAATACTATAAAACTGAGTTCTGTAATAATTCTGTTTAACATTTAAATTGCGCCTTCATGTTTTATTGGCGTTCACATTGCTCCGATGACTGTTTCCCGTTCTCTTCCAGACTCCAGTCAGGAATACACAGATTCCACAGGGATTGATGTGCACGAGTTCCTGGTGAACACACTGAAGAACAACCCCAGGTACAGCAGGCCTCCGTCCGCCGGTCCGTTCTAGACACAGCAGTGCTATCAGACTCCCTCCGGCCTCTCGGACATTCATCCGTCGTCTCTAGTTACACTCGGGTTTCCCTTTGTCAGGCTCAGTCCCAGTTCACTTACTATCCATCCTAAACAGTGGCTGCCCAGATGTTGCACTGTTTCCAGTGGATTTGTTCTCTGTCAGCTCTGTTATTATAAATATGTTTGGATTTTCAGTGTATGAAAAGGTAATGAGGTTATTTGCATGACTATTATGTGCTCTTGTAATATGTCTTGATTCATATTCAGAAGTATGAACTTTCGTTTGTATCCTTCACCAGAAAAGCACATAGTGTTTCGTATCGCGCCGGCCTCCATTTGATTTGCTTTTTTGATCTTCTGCATTAGTTTTACCTCTTATTTTCTTTTTCTTTTTTTTGTCTTTTAGAGACAGAATGATGCTGCTCAAGCTGGAACAGGATATACTAGAGTTCATAAACGATGACAAGTGAGTGATGATTATCAATGTTGTGCGTACATACATACATACAGTACATGCATACATAAATACAGTAAATACATACATACAGTACATGCATACATAAATACAGTAAATACATACATACAGTACATGCATACATAAATACAGTAAATACATACATACAGTACATGCATACATAAATACAGTATATACATACACAGTGCATACATACAGTACATACATACAGTACATGCATACATAAATACAGTAAATACATACATACAGTACATGCATACATAAATACAGTATATACATACACAGTGCATACATACAGTACATACATACAGTACATGCATACATAAATACAGTATATACATACACAGTGCATACATACAGTACATACATACAGTACATGCATACATAAATACAGTAAATACATACATACAGTATATACATACACAGTGCATACATACATACCGTACATACAGTACATGCATACATAAATACAGTACATACATTCATAGTGCATACATACAGTACATACATACACAGTGCATACATACATACCGTACATACAGTACATGCATACATAAATACAGTATATACATACAGTACATACATTCATAGTGCATACATACAGTACATGCATACATACAGTACATACATTCATAGTGCATACATACAGTACATGCATACAGTACATGCATACATACCGTACATACATAAATAGTGCATGCATACAGTACATGCATACATACATACATACATACATACATACATAAATAGTGCATACATACATTACATGCATACAGTACATGCATACATACCGTACATACATAAATAGTGCATACACCACATAAATGCACATATAGCATAACATACATACAGTACATATACATACAGCAGTACATACATGCATACATACATACAGTGCGTACATACATACATACATACATACATACATGCATACAGTACATACATAGTGTATATACATGCAGAAATACACACATACACATAAATATTTATACAAACATACTTATATACAGTGCATTAATACAGGCATACATGTTCATGTTCAAGTATGTTGGTGTTTTTTCTCTTTATGGTATAGTTGATATTTGTTGCCCTCTTTTGGTGGTTAGAGAGCATTGCAGTGATGTGGCTGTTTAACTCTGAACATGACTTTTCTGCATGGATTTCCGTTTTTCACAGAATGGTGTTGGTGCTGTGGTAAATGCATGGAATTTTCTTTGTGCTAAGGATGTTTTTGCATCTCTGTTTTCAGTAATCAGTATAAGAAGTTCCCTCAAATGACCTCATATCATCGCATGCTGCTGCATCGAGTCGCTGCCTACTTTGGCATGGATCACAACGTGGACCAAACGGGCAAAGCGGTCATCATCAACAAGACCAGCAACACACGCATGTAAGGCGACGGTGGATTGGCTTTGATCCGACGGGAATGCTCGTAAAGCATCGTCTGACACATCTCTCTCTCTGTGTTTCAGCCCTGAGCAGAGGTTCTCTGAGCACATTAAAGATGAGCGCAACATGGACTTCCAGAAGAAGTTCATCCT
>CM040921.1:927500-935000 GCA_023029165.1 Gobiocypris rarus | reverse complement strand
CTCAGTATTACAGGATTTCTTCCACATGTTAATCTGCCGTCAGTCTCTATATCCCATCATGCCGCCCAGCCCTGCCAGTCGCTATGGTTACGTAACAGGACCTTCTGGATCTGTTGGTTGCTTGCCGTACTACGACGTGAATGTGTGTTTGCTCATGTAACAGAAACGCAGTGTCTTCCTGCATCAGTGTTGAATGCGTGACATCACTGCATCGTATCCCTGACCTCATGACCTCATATCCCTGACCTCATGACCTCATCCTCATGATTGTGGGAGCGGGTGTTCGATAGGAAGCAGATGTCATGGGTGTGTCTCTGTTGGTCTGCAGTGAGCGCAGCTTAAATAGCTTCTTCATTAATTGCACACACACTGCAGAAACACACACAGATTAGAGGGTTAGATGGGGCTCACACGCGTGTTGTGTGTTCACAGGTCCGTTCTCTTGGTGATTCCCATAAGCAGGAGGTGAAACATGACCTGGTTTAGACTTCGTTATAGGAAAAAGAGAAGAAAAGGTCATGTTTCCTAAAGTCCCTCGAGGTTTCTTGTATCAAATAGACACTTTTTGTGCTGTATTGGATTTAATTTAATCTTTTTGTTGATGCAGAATCACATTTTCTTTTTTTGTTTTTCATTTAGGGGTTAAAATACTTTAACAAAATTAATTTAATAACTTAAATATATACTGGAGGGATACTAAACCATAAGCAGCCTTTTATATATATATTATATTATACACTGATCAGGCGTAACATTATGACCAGTGAGTAACACTGATGATCTCTTCATCACGGCTCCTGTAAGTGGGTGGGATATATTAGGCAGCAAGTGAACATTTTGTCCTCAGAGTTGATGTGTTAGAAGCAGGAAAAATGGGCAAGCGTAAGGATTTGAGCGAGTTTGACAAGGGCCAAATTGTGATGGCTAGACGACTGGGTCAGAGCATCTCCAAAACTGCAGCTCTTGTGGGGTGTTCCCGGTCTGCAGTGGTCAGGATCTATCAAAAGTGCTCCAAGGAAGGAACAGTGGAGAACCGGCCACAGGGTCATGGGCGGCTCAGGCTCATTGATGCACGTGTGGAGCGAAGGCTGGCCCGTGTGGTCCGATCAAACAGACGAGCTACTGGAGCTCAAACTGCTCAAGAAGTTAATGCTGGTTCTGATAGAAAGGGCTCAGAATACACAGAGCATCGCAGTTTGTTGTGTATGGGGCGGCATAGCCGCTGACCAGTCAGGGTGCCCATGCTGACCCCTGACCCTGCCGAAAGCACCAACAGTGGCACGTGAGCATCAGAACTGGACCACGGAGCAATGGAAGAAGGTGGCCTGGTCTGATGATCACGTGTTCTTTACATCACGTGGATGGCCGGGTGTGCGTGGCTTACCTGGGGAACACATGGCCCCAGGATGCACTATGGGAAGAAGGCGAGCCGGCGGAGGTGATGCTTTGGGCAATGTTCTGCTGGGAAACCTTGGGTCCTGCCATCCATGTGGATGTTCCTTTGACACGTCCCACCTACCTAAGCATTGCTGAGACCATGTACAGCCTTTCATGGAAACGGTATTCCCTGGTGGCTGTGGCTCTTCCAGCAGGATAATGCTCCTGACACAAAGCACAAATGCTTCAGGAATGGTTCGAGGAGCACAACAACGAGTTTGAGGCGTTGACTTGGCCTCCAAATTCCCCAGATCTCAATCCAATCGAGCATCTGTGGGATGTGCTGAACAAAGTCCTATCCATGGAGGCCCCACCTCACAACTTACAGGATTTAAAGGATCTGCTGCTAACATCTTGGTGCCAGATACCACAGCACACCTTCAGGAGTCTAGAGGAGTCCATGCCTCGACGGGTCAGGAAAAGGGGGACCAACACATTATTAGGGTCATAATATTATGCCTGATCGGTGTGTATGTATATATAGGCGTAATATATTCCTCTTCCATGCTTGAGTATGCATAAAGCCTGCCGGAAAGACCATCAGTGATGTATTCTCACCGTTTTAGTTTTTTATGTCTTGTAAAGCTCTGAGAAAATGTTCTGGAAGATAAATGTCGGCTCCAGTCCCAGTTCATCTGTGTTTTACAGATCACTTATTTTAATCATCTAATGCTCATGTGCATTTGGAGTCTCTGAAGAAGTTTCTGCATGGTTTTAGTTCTGGACGTTTTGGAAAATTGCACATGAAGCATGATGAAAGCCACACACAGATTAGATTTAGCTGATAAATACACAGAACGATTGATTGGTTATTGGTTTTCTCGACAGCTGCTCGAGGGCAGTGCAGATCTGAGTGTGTATGCATCAGTTTAACACTGTGTTTGTGTGTGTGTGTGTGTGTCTATCATAGGGCTGCACGGTAAATAAAACGTACATATAATTGAGAAGGTTCATGCATTTAATCTAGAAACCTGCATCAGTGCATGAGTATCACTGCAGGTGTGTATTGTTGCATTGAATGGGATTTTTCCGTACGGTGCAGCCCTGGTCTGATGATTGACAGGTCTGGTATGTGTGTAGCCGTTAAGTGTCTTTGTTTGTGTTGGTATGTGTGCACTTTTATCCTGTTCGTGTCTGGTATCTTGCAACTGAGTGTGTAGAGCTCCTGTGATGGATCTGCATGTGTGTGTGTGTGTGTGTCTGTTTTCACGGAGCTCTGTTTGTCTTATTCCCGTCCCGTCCGCAGGGGCAACCGGGAGAGCTCCAGTCGGGCGTCCAGCAGCCGGCAGAGCAGCACCGACAGCGACATGAAGAGCCTGGAGCCGCGCCCGTGGAGCAGCACAGACTCGGACAGCTCCAACCGCACGCTGAGACCTCCGGTCACCAAAGCCAGCAGCTTCAGCGGCATCTCCATCCTGACCCGCGGAGACAGTCTGGGCAGCAAGGGTTCGCAGGGCAGCGCCAGGGGCTCCCGCACAGGTGAGGCACCCACAGCGTGTCCCGCTCATTAATCAATAACACCGGCCGGTTTAATCCCTGCTGAATGTGCTTGAGAAGCAGCTCCCCCATCATGCCAAAGCCATGACCTTCTGTGAAGAACAAGAGGAGCAGAGGGCCCAATCCTTCTGCACGTGTTTGGCAAAAACTCTTTGGAAAAAATAAATAAATATTATTTAGTCATTTTATTTATTTATATATATATTTTATTTGTTTATCAAAACAGGAAGAAACATACCTGGGAGAAATATTTATTTATTCGGTAATATTATTAATAAATATTAATTATTATTTATTATTATTATACATTTTTTGTTATTTATAACAAATAATTCAATTTATGTTCCTCCCAAATGGGAATAAATATTAATTATTATTTCTTATTATTAAGAACTATATTATTTATACTATATAGTTCCATTTGTTTCTCCCAAAATGGGAATAAATATTAATTATTATTTATTATTATTAAGAAATATATTATTTATAATAAATAATTCCATTTGTTTCTCCCAAATGGGAATAAATATTAATTATTATTTATTATTATTAAGAACTATATTATTTATACTATATAATTCCATTTGTTTCTCCCAAAATGGGAATAAATATTAATTATTATTTATTATTATTAAGAACTATATTATTTATACTATATAGTTCCATTTGTTTCTCCCAAAATGGGAATAAATATTAATTATTATTTATTATTATTAAGAAATATATTATTTATAATAAATAATTCCATTTGTTTCTCCCAAATGGGAATAAATATTAATTATTATTTATTATTATTATACATATTTTGTTATTTATATATAATTCCATTTGTTTCTCCCAAATGAGAATAAATATTAATAATTATTTATTATTATTAAGAAATATATTATTTCTAATAAATAATTCCAATTATGTGTCTCCCAAATGGGAATAAATATTAATTATTATTTATTATTATTAAAAATATTATTTATACTATAAATAATTCCATGTATGTTTCTCCCAACTTACTTTGGAGAAAATAAATATTAATTATTATTTCTTATTATTATTTATACTATATAATTCCATTTGTTTCTCCCAAAATGGGAATAAACATACTTTAATTATTATTTCTTATTATTAAGAACTATAAATTATTTATATATATACTTGTTTATTTTATTTATTTAATGTTTCTCCTAAAAGAATAAACATTAATTATTATTTATTATTATTAAGAACTATATATTCCATTTGTTTTCTAATTAATAATTATTTATTATTATTAAGAAATATATTATTTATACTATATAGTTCCATTTGTTTCTTCCAAAATGGGAATAAATATTAATTATTATTTATTATTATTAAAAATATTATTTATAATAAATAATTCCATGTATGTTTCAACTTACTTTGGAGAAAATAAATAAATATGGTTTATTTAAATATTTACTTATTACATTTTCCTCCAAAAACAGGAAGAAACATACTTTAAAGAAAATAAATAAATCTGATTTATTTTATATAAATACTTGTTTATTTTATTTATTTAATGTTTCATCCTTTCTCAAATAAGCATTAAAATAAATTGTATATTATTTATAATAAATAATTTCAATGTGTCTCTCCCGAAACAGGAAAAAAAAAGTTTATTTATATATTTACTTATTTAATTTAATACTTGAGAGAATGTCGTCATAATTCTGATTTATTAATTATTTATTGTTTATTTGTATATATTTTTTAATTAATTTATTATTTTAATAATGTATCCCAAGTTTCATCCTTTCTCAAATAAGCATTAAAATAAATTGTACATTAAATTGAAAATGTTATGGTTTTGTTTTCATAGGAATGTCGTCTTAGCTGTGGTGCAAACACTAATATGATTCATTAGTTTATGATGTTTATGCTCTGTCCCAGTATATCCCAGGGTTTAGTGGTGATATTCCGCTTTAAAGCGTTTGAATTACGACGGTTTAGTTGTGATTTGCATCTTGTCTTGTCCGAGTGTATCCCGTCTCACTGGTCTTCTGTCTTCTCTCTGACCGCTCAGGTCTTCCCACGGTCGTTCCGGATCTCTGTGCACCAGCACAGCCGCCCCAGCAGGGCCGCGGTCTCCTGCCGTGTCCCCCGAACTGCCCCTCCGCCGGCCCTCCGAGCGTGAGCCAGCCGGCCCCTCCGCCGCTGCTGCCCACGCCCTCCCACACACACGCCATCAGCGCACACAATCACATGATGCCTCAGGTGAGGAAAGCATGTTATCACACTACAGAAGCCCTAGAAAGTGTTTGAATCCCACTACTTAATATCTGAATGCAATGCACAATACACACTCACCTAAAGGATTATTAGGAGCACACACTAATACTGTGTTCGACCCCCTTTCTCCTTAATTCTACGTGGCATTGATTCAACAAGGAGCTGAAAGCATTCTTTAGAAATGTTGGCCCATATTGATAGGATAGCATCTTGCAGTTGATGGAGATTTGTGGGATGCACATCCAGGGCACGAAGCTCCCGTTCCACCACATCCCAAAGATGCTCTATTGGGTTGAGATCTGGTGACTGTGGGGGCCATTTTAGTTCAGTGAACTCATTGCCATGTTCAAGAAACCAATTTGAAATGATTGGAGCTTTGTGACATGCATTATCCTGCTGGAAGTAGCCATCAGAGGATGGGCACATGGTGGTCATAAAGGGATGGACATGGTCAGAAACAATGCTCAGGTAGGCCGTGGCATTTAAACCATGCCCAATTGGCACTAAGGGGCCTAAAGTGTGCCAAGAAAACACCCCCCACACCATTACACCACCACCACCAGCCTGCACAGTGAAAACATCCCCACACCATTACACCACCACCACCAGCCTGCACAGTGAAAACATCCCCACACCATTACACCACCACCACCAGCCTGCACAGTGAAAACATCCCCACACCATTACACCACCACCACCAGCCTGCACAGTGAAAACATCCCCACACCATTACACCACCACCACCAGCCTGCACAGTGAAAACATCCCCACACCATTACACCACCACCACCAGCCTGCACAGTGAAAACATCCCCACACCATTACACCACCACCACCAGCCTGCACAGTGAAAACATCCCCACACCATTACACCACCACCACCAGCCTGCACAGTGAAAACATCCCCACACCATTACACCACCACCACCAGCCTGCACAGTGAAAACATCCCCACACCATTACACCACCACCAGCCTGCACAGTGAAAACATCCCCACACCATTACCACCACCAGCCTGCACAGTGAAAACACCCCCACACCATTACACCACCACCACCAGCCTGCACAGTGAAAACACCCCACACCATTACACCACCACCACCAGCCTGCACAGTGGAACAAGGCATGATGGATCCATGTTCTCATTCTGTTTACACCAAATTCTGACTCTACCATCTGAATGTCTCAACAGAAATCCAGACTCATCAGACCAGGCAACATTTTCCAGTCTTCAACTGTCCAATTTTGGTGAGCTCGTGCAAATTGTAGCCTCTTTTTCCTATTTGTAGTGGAGATGAGTGGTACCCGGTGGGGTCTTCTGCTGTTAGCCCATCCGCCTCAAGGTTGTGTGTGTTGTGGCTTCACAAATGCTTTGCTGCATACCTCGGTTGTAACGAGTGGTTATTTCAGTCAAAGTTGCTCTTCTATCAGCTTGAATCAGTCGGCCCATTCTCCTCTGACCTCCAGCATCAACAAGGCATTTTCTCCCACAGGACTGCCGCATACTGGATGTTTTTCCCTTTTCACACCATTCTTTGTAAACCCTAGAAATGGTTGTGTGTGAAAATCCCAGTAACTGAGCAGATTGTGAAATACTCAGACCGGCCCGTCTGGCACCAACAACCATGCCACGCTCAAAATGTCTTAAATCCCCTTTCTTTCCCATTCTGACATTCAGTTTGGAGTTCAGGAGATTGTCTTGACCAGGACCACACCCCTAAATGCACTGAAGCAACTGCCATGTGATTGGTTGATTAGATAATAGCATTAATGAGAAATTTAACAGGTGTTCCTAATAATCCTTTAGGTGAGTATTATTACAATAACGAATTTCAATAGTGAATTAGCATGTGTGTTTGTTTGATTTCTACATGCATGTATTAGAGTTGATAGCGGTTGTTTCGTTGTCATTCTAGAATGCTTCTTCTGCTCACGCTGTCTGTATTTGGAGCTGATGCCAGATCTGTGCTAGTGTTTCCTCCTCCTAAACGCCTCTTCCTCTGTTCTCTGTGTCTCTGCAGCCGGTGGCGTCTGCACAGGCTGTGTCTTATTCAAACCCTTCGTGCCCTCAGGTCATCCTGCCTGTGTCTCCTTCCCAGCAGTACAACATGGTACTACAGCACTGCTCCTCTCGCTCCTGCTTCTGTCCCGTCATTTCCCCTCGTCTGTTCTCTCTGGATCTTCTTCTTTTGAGCTTGTAATAGGGTGTTGGAGCTAGTAGTGAATTCATTAAAAAAAAAATGTATATGAAATATTTAGAATTACATTAAAATTAGATTAATTACATATATATATATATATATATATATATATATATA
>CM040921.1:922500-925000 GCA_023029165.1 Gobiocypris rarus | reverse complement strand
TGATCAAATAAACGCAGCCTTGGTATAAAACAGACATTATAAATCATAATAATATTCCACAATTTTTACTGTATTTTTGATCAAATAAACGCAGCCTTGGTATAAAACAGACATTATAAATCATAATAATATTCCACAATTTTTACTGTATTTTTGATCAAATAAACTGGTATAAAAAGGTATTTTAAATCATAATAATATTCCACAATTTTTACTGTATTTTTGATCAAATAAATGCAACCTTGGTATAAAAGACATTTTAAATCATAATAATATTCCACAATTTTTACTGTATTTTTGATCAAATAAACGCAGCCTTGGTATAAAACAGACATTTTAAATCATAATAATATTCCACAATTTTTACTGTATTTTTGATCAAATAAACGCAGCCTTGGTATAAAACAGACATTTTAAATCATAATAATATTCCACAATTTTTACTGTATTTTTGATCAAATAAACTGGTATAAAAAGGTATTTTAAATCATAATAATATTCCACAATTTTTACTGTATTCTTGATCAAATAAACGCAGCCTTGGTATAAAACAGACATTATAAATCATAATAATATTCCACAATTTTTACTGTATTTTTGATCAAATAAACGCAGCCTTGGTATTTTAAATCATAATAATATTGCACAATTTTTACTGTATTATTGATCAAATAAACGCAGCCTTGGTATAAAACAGACATTATAAATCATAATAATATTCCACAATTTTTACTGTATTTTTGATCAAATAAACTGGTATAAAACAGACATTTTAAATCATAATAATATTCCACAATTTTTACTGTATTTTTGATCAAATAAACGCAGCCTTGGTATAAAACAGACATTTTAAATCATAATAATATTCCACAATTTTTACTGTATTTTTGATCAAATAAATGGTATAAAACAGACATTATAAATCATAATAATATTCCACAAACTGTATTTTGATCAAATAAACTGGTATATTTTAAATCATAATAATATTCCACAATTTTTACTGTATTTTTGATCAAATAAAATCAAAACATAATATTGCATATCTTTCAAAAACATGAAAAAATCGTAGAAATCCCAAACTTTTGTACAGTAGTGTATTTTACCTGAACAGAAACCAGCATTAATGCACGTGCTTTCATCTCAGTCCTGTAGCTTCGTCTCCTGCCGCTCTGAATCATGTTCGTGTTGCTTTATTATCATCATCTCTCCAGTCAGGAAACACTTAGGACTTAAAAACAAATCACCGGCTGTGAAATGTGTTCAATCCCGAGGTGAAAATGGGAGCTGTAATTTCCCGTGTCAAATATTAGCAGGCTCTCGGTTCAGTACGGTTGATAATGTGCAGCGGGAGAATCATTTATCATTTATTTAATAATGGGAAAGAGGAAGCGTTACAAGCTGAGACGAGGGCGATGCTGTTAGGGGGTGTTTAGTTGTTTATGGTTAACCAGTGATGTAAAACGTTCCTCGTTAATATAGATTTCATCTCTCTGATGATTGTTCATTGTCTGTGTAGCAACTTAGTGAGCTAAATCTGACTGAACACCTCCTCATGTGAACGTCCTCATTTGTAAAAACAGTATAGAAGATGTGATATGTATTGTATCAAATCACGATGATCAAACAAAGGCTCAATATTTGGTGATCAATATTTGTATTGTTTGTCGGTTCCTGAGTCAACATCATGGACTCCTCTAGACCCCTGAAGGTGTGCTGTGGTATCTGGCACCAAGATGTTAGCAGCAGATCCTTTAAGTCCTGTAAGTTGTGAGGTGGGGCCTCCATGGATCGGACTTGTTTGTTCAGCACATCCCACAGATGCTCGATTGGATTGAGATCTGGGGAATTTGGAGGCCAAGTCAACGCCTCAAACTCGTTGTTGTGCTCCTCAAACCATTCCTGAAGCATTTGTGCTTTGTGTCAGGAGCATTATCCTGCTGGAAGAGCCACAGCCACCAGGGAATACCGTTTCCATGAAAGGCTGTACATGGTCTCAGCAATGCTTAGGTAGGTGGGGCGTGTCAAAGGAACATCCACATGGATGGCAGGACCCAAGGTTTCCCAGCAGAACATTGCCCAAAGCATCACCTCCGCCGGCTCGCCTTCTTCCCATAGTGCATCCTGGGGCCATGTGTTCCCCAGGTAAGCCACACACACACACCCGGCCATCCACGTGATGTAAAAGAACACGTGATCATCAGACCAGGCCACCTTCTTCCATTGCTCCGTGGTCCAGTTCTGATGCTCACGTGCCACTGTTGGTGCTTTCGGCGGGGTCAGGGGTCAGCATGGGCACCCTGACTGGTCAGCGGCTATGCCGCCCCATACGCAACAAACTGCGATGCTCTGTGTATTCTGACCCCTTTCTATCAGAACCAGCATTAACTTCTTGAGCAGTTTGAGCTCCAGTAGCTCGTCTGTTTGATCGGACCACACGGGCCAGCCTTCGCTCCACACGTGCATCAATGAGCCTGGGCGCCCATGACCCTGTGGCCGT
>CM040921.1:900000-912500 GCA_023029165.1 Gobiocypris rarus | reverse complement strand
TGAAGTGCTCTAAACGCTTTGAATCGATCTGAACCGCTCTGAAGTGCTCCAAACCGCTTTGAATCGATCTGAACCGCTCTGAAGTGCTCTGAATTGATCTGAACCGCTCTGAAGTGCTCTAAACTGCTTTGAATCGATCTGAACCGCTCTGAAGTGCTCTAAACCGCTCTGAATCGATCTGAACCACTTTGAAGTGCGATCTAAACCGCTATGAATCGATCTGAATCCGCTCTGAAGTGCTCTAAACTGCTCTGAATCGATCTGAACCGCCTGAAGTGCCATAAACCGCTCTGAATCAATCCAACCGCTCTGAAGTGCTCTAAACCGCTTGAAGTGCTCTAAACTGCTCTGAATCGATCTGAACCGCTCTGAAGTGCTCTAAACTGCTCTGAATCGATCTGAACCGCTCTGAAGTGCTCTAAACCGCTCTGAATCAATCCTGAACCGCTCTGAAGTGCTCTAAACCGCTTTGAATCGATCTGAACCGCTCTGAAGTGCTCTAAAACGCTCTGAATCGATCTGAACCGCTCTGAAGTGCTCTAAACCGCTCTGAATCGATCTGAACCGCTCTGAAGTGCTCTAAACTGCTCTGAATCGATCTGAATCGCTCTGAATCGATCTGAACCGCTCTGAAGTGCCATAAACCGCTCTGAATCAATCTGAACCGCTCTGAAGTGCTCTAAACCGCTCTGAATCGATCTGAATCGATCTGAACCGCTCTGAAGTGCTCTAAACCGCTCTGAATCGATCTGAACCGCTCTGAAGTGCTCTAAACCGCTCTGAATCGATCTGAACCGCTCTGAAGTGCTCTAAACCGCTCTGAATCGATCTTAACCACTCTGAAGTGCTCTAAACCGCTCTGAATCGATCTGAACCACTCTGAAGTGCTCTAAGCCACTCTGAAGTGTTCTAAACCGCTTTGAATCTATCTGAACCGCTCTGAAGTGCTCTAAACTGCTCTGAAGTGCTCTGAACCGCTCTGAATCGATCTGAACCGCTCTGAAGTGCTCTGAACCGCTTTGAATCGATCTGAACCGCTCTGAAGTGCTCTAAACCGCTCTGAATCGATCTGAACCGCTCTGAAGTGCTCTAAACCGCTCTGAATCGATCTGAACCGCTCTGAAGTGCTGTAAACCGCTCTGAATCGATCTGAACCGCTCTGAAGTGCTCTAAACTACTCTGAATCGATCTGAACCGCTCTGAAGTGCTCATAAACCGTTCTGAATCAATCCGAACCGCTCTGAAGTGCTCTAAACTGCTCTGAATCGATATGAACCGCTCTGAAGTGCTCTAAGCCGTTCAGAATCGATCTGAACCACTCTGAAGTGCTCTAAACCGCTCTGAATCGATCTGAACCACTCTGAAGTGCTCTAAGCCACTCTGAAGTGCTGAACCACTCTGAAGTGCTCTAAACCGCTCTGAATCGATCTGAACCGCTCTGAAGTGCTCTAAAGCCGTTCTGAATCGATCTGAACCACTCTGAAGTGCTCTAAACTGCTCTGAATCGATCTGAATCGCTCTGAATCGATCTGAACCGCCCTGAAGTGCCATAAACCGCTCTGAATCAATCTGAACCACTCTGAAGTGCTCTAAACCGCTCTGAATTGATCTGAACCGCTCTGAAGTGCTCTAAACCGCTCTGAATCGATCTGGACCGCTCTGAAGTGCTCTAAACCGCTCTGAATCGATCTTAACCGCTCTGAAGTGCTCTAAACCGCTCTGAATCGATCTGAACCGCTCTGAAGTGCTCTAAGCCACTCTGAAGTGTTCTAAACCGCTTTGAATCTATCTGAACCGCTCTGAAGTTCTCTGCCACTCTGAAGTGCTCTAAACCGCTCTGAATCGATCTGAACCGCTCTGAAGTGATCTGAACCGCTCTGAATCGATCTGAACCGCTCTGAAGTGCTCTAAACCGCTCTGAATCGATCTGAACCGCTCTGAAGTGCTCTAAACCGCTCTGAATCGATCTGAACCGCTCTGAAGTGCTCTAAACCGCTCTGAATCGATCTGAACCGCTCTGAAGTGCTCTAAGCCACTCTGAAGTGTTCTAAACCGCTTTGAATCTATCTGAACCGCTCTGAAGTTCTCTAAGCCACTCTGCTCTAAACCGCTCTGAATCGATCTGAACCGCTCTGAAGTGCTCTAAACGCTCTGAATCGATCTGAACCGCTCTGAAGTGCTCTAAACCGCTCTGAATCGATCTGAACCGCTCTGAAGTGCTCTAAACCGCTCTGAATCGATCTGAACCGCTCTGAAGTGCTCTAAACCGCTCTGAATCGATCTGAACCGCTCTGAAGTGCTCTAAACCGCTCTGAATCGATCTGAACCGCTCTGAAGTGCTCTAAACCGCTCTGAATCGATCTGAACCGCTCTGAAGTGCTCTAAACCGCTCTGAATCGATCTGAACCGCTCTGAAGTGCTGTAAACCGCTCTGAATCGATCTGAACCGCTCTGAAGTGCTCTAAAGCCACTCTGAAGTACTCTAAACCACTCTGAAGTGCTCTAAACCACTCTGAAGTGCTCTAAACTGCTCTGAATCGATCTGAACCACTCTGAAGTGCTCTAAACCGCTCTGAATCTATCTGAACCGCTCTGAAGTGCTCTAAGCCACTCTGAAGTACTCTAAACCACTTTGAATCTATCTGAACCGCTCTGAAGTGCTCTAAACCACTCTGAAGTGCTCTAAAGCCGTTCTGAATCGATCTGAACCACTCTGAAGTGCTCTAAACTGCTCTGAATCGATCTGAACCGCTCTGAAGTGCTCTAAACTGCTCTGAATCGATCTGAATCGCTCTGAATCGATCTGAACCGCTCTGAAGTGCTCTAAACTGCTCTGAATCAATCTGAACCGCTCTGAAGTGCTCTAAACCGCTCTGAATCGATCTGAACCGCTCTGAAGTGCTCTAAACCGCTCTGAATCGATCTTCTAAACCGCTCTGAATCGATCTGAACTGCTCTGAAGTGCTCTAAACGCTCTGAATCGATCTGAACCACTCTGAAGTGCTCTAAAGCCACTCTGAAGTGTTCTAAACCGCTTTGAATCTATCTGAACTGCTCTGAAGTGGCCACTCTGAAGTGCTCTAAACCGCTCTGAATCGATCTGAACCGCTCTGAAGTGCTCTGAACCGCTCTGAATCGATCTGAACCGCTCTGAAGTGCTCTAAACCTCTGAATCGATCTGAACCGCTCTGAAGTGCTCTAAACCGCTCTGAATCGATCTGAACCGCTCTGAAGTGCTGTAAACCGCTCTGAATCTATCTGAACCGCTCTGAAGTGCTCTAAATCTGAATCTGAACCGCTCTGAAGTGCTCTATCTGAACGCTCTGAAGTGCTCTAAACTACTCTGAATCGATCTGAACCGCTCTGAAGTGCCATAAACCGCTCTGAATCAATCCGAACCGCTCTGAAGTGCTCTAAACCGCTCTGAATCGATATGAACCGCTCTGAAGTGCTCTAAGCCGTTCTGAATCGATCTGAACCACTCTGAAGTGCTCTAAACTGCTCTGAATCGATCTGAATCGCTCTGAATCGATCTGAACCGCCCTGAAGTGCCATAAACCGCTCTGAATCAATCTGAACCGCTCTGAAGTGCTCTAAACTGCTTTGAATCGATCTGAACCGCTCTGAAGTGCTCTAAACCGCTCTGAATCGATCTGAACCGCTCTGAAGTGCTCTAAACTGCTCTGAATCGATCTTAACCGCTCTGAAGTGCTCTAAACCGCTCTGAATCGATCTGAACCACTCTGAAGTGCTCTAAGCCACTCTGAAGTGCTCTAAACCGCTCTGAATCTATCTGAACCGCTCTGAAGTGCTCTAAGCCACTCTGAAGTGTTCTAAACCGCTCTGAATCTATCTGAACCGCTCTGAAGTTCTCTAAACCACTCTGAATCTCTAAACCGCTCTGAATCGATCTGAACCGCTCTGAAGTGCTCTAAACCGCTCTGAATCGATCTGAACCGCTCTGAAGTGCTCTAAACCGCTCTGAAGTGCTCTAAACCGCTCTGAAGTGCTCTAAACCGCTCTGAATCGATCTTAACCGCTCTGAAGTGCTCTAAACCGCTCTGAATCGATCTGAACCACTCTGAAGTGCTCTGCCACTCTGAAGTGCTCTAAACCGCTCTGAATCTATCTGAACCGCTCTGAAGTGCTCTAAGCCACTCTGAAGTGTTCTAAACCGCTTGAATCTATCTGAACCGCTCTGAAGTTCTCTAAGCCACTCTGAAGTGCTCTAAACCGCTCTGAATCGATCTGAACCGCTCTGAAGTGCTCTGAACCGCTCTGAATCGATCTGAACCGCTCTGAAGTGCTCTAAACCGCTCTGAATCGATCTGAACCGCTCTGAAGTGCTCTAAACCGCTCTGAATCGATCTGAACTGCTCTGAAGTGCTCTAAACCGCTCTGAATCGATCTGAACCGCTCTGAAGTGCTCTAAACCGCTCTGAATCGATCTGAACCGCTCTGAAGTGCTCTAAGCCACTCTGAAGTACTCTAAACCACTTTGAATCTATCTGAACCGCTCTAAAGTGCTCTAAGCCACTCTGAAGTGCTCTAAACCGTTCTGAATCGATCTGAACTGCTCTGAAGTGCTCTAAGCCACTCTGAAGTGCTCTAAACCGTTCTGAATCGATCTGAACTGCTCTGAAGTGCTCTAAAACCGCTCTGAATCTATCTGAAGTGCTCTAAACTGCTCTGAATCGATCTGAACCGCTCTGAAGTGCTGTAAACCGCTCTGAAGTGCTCTAAACCGCTCTAAACTGCTCTGAATCGATCTGAACAACCGCTCTGAAGTGCTCTAACCGTTCTGAATCGATCTGAACCGTTCTGAAGTGCTCTAAACCGTTCTGAATCGATCTGAACCGCTCTGAAGTGCTCTAAACTGCTCTGAATCGATCTGAACCGCTCTGAAGTGCTCTAAACCGCTCTGAATCGATCTGATCTGCTCTGAACCGCTTTAAACCGATCTGAAGAGCTCTAAACCGATCGGAATGGTTCTGAACCGCTCTGAAGTGCTCTAAACCGCTCTGAAGTGCTCTAAACCGCTCTGAATCGATCTGAACTGCTCTGAACCGCTTTAAACCGATCTGAAGAGCTCTAAACCGATCGAATCGTTCTGAACCGCTCTGAACTGCTCTGAACCGTTCTGAACCGCTTTAAACCGATCTGAAGAGCTCTAAACCGCTCTGAATTGATCTGAACCGCTCTGACGTGTTCTAAACCGCTCTAAACCGCTCTGAAGCGCTCTCGGTTGTTGATGAAAACAATGATAACTTATTTGTCAATGAAATTAAACTGGTGCAATGACATTAGCTAGAATTGTTTTGGGTAAAATATATCCTTGTTGATTTCTGGATCTCTCTGTGTCTCCCTCCAGTGGTGAGTCGAGTGCTGGAGGTGACGGACCTTCCCGAGGGCATTTCCCGTCCGGAGGCCGAGAAGCTCTTCAACCAGCTCTCGCTCTGCGGTGCCAAGATCCAGTGGCTGAAGGACCCTCAGTGTCCCCGGGGCCCCTGCGGCGGCGACCCCGCTCACCTGTACACCGTCGTGGCCGTGTTCCCCAACACCATGGCGGCCCAGAGCGCCTCCTTCAAACTCAACAACAGCGGCGGGAGTTTGTTCAAACTGCGCGCCACCAAAAAGAACTATGACTTGCGCGTGCTGGAGAGAGCGAGCTCGCAGTGAGTCGGGAGAGAGAGAGAGACCGCAGGAAGGCGTCAAAGGGAAGAGCTCATCCTGACGTTCCTTAGGGATCTTTTTTATTATTTTGTATCATTACCAGAAGAGCACATGTGACACAGAAGCGTGATGCGTTGTATGTGTATCGTATGACACGCGCACACACTCATAGACACAAGCAGGCAGCGAACATCGGGATCTTGTGTCGTTCCAAACCCGTATGCCGTTATTTCAGTGGAGCACAAACGAAGATCCTTCCCTGAGAAACCATCAAAGTGTTAGTAAAGGGATAGTTCACCCAAAAATGAAGACCAGCCCATGATTTACTGTCCCTCAAGCCATCCTAGGTGTGTATGACATTCTTCTTTCAGACGTTATATTAAAATATGTCCTGGCCAATTTCGAGCTTTATAATGGCAACCCAAAATTTGAAGCCTAAAAAAGTGCATCCATCCATTATAAAAGTGCTCCACTTTGCTCTGCGGGGTTAAAGGATGAGTTCACTTCATGATGAAAATGTCCTGATAGTTCCCTCGACCCCATCTCATCCAAGATGTTTATGTCTTCCTTTCTTCAGATGAAAAGAAAGGAAAACATTCCAGGATTTTCCCCCACATAATGGACTTCAATGGGGACCAACGGCTGAAGGTCCAAATCAGTGCAGTTTCAGAGGAAGGGCTTCAGAGGCTCGGACCGATCCCAGAGGAATAGGGCAAACTATCAGACATTTTCTAAAAGAAATGAACGTTTATACACTCTTTTACCATGATTGCACGACTTCTGTGTTGTGGTTCTTCACGGCGTATGATGTCATCACGTCGGAAAGGTCACATGACGCAGGGGGTGTCGTGTTAAAACGAACGTGCCGAGTCTAAATCAAACGCACTTTACACAAATGAAGGTAAAACGACGATGATGGACGATTTTAAAGTTGGAGGAGAACATGAGATGGAGTTGGTACTTCCACCTACGTCACGTGACCTTTCCGACGTGATGACATCATACGCCGTGAAGAAGAACAACACCGAAGTCGTGCATTCGTGGTAACGTCCGGTCGTTTGTCTGGATCAGACCGTATTCCTCTGGGATCGGTCCGAGCCTCTGAAGCCCTTCCTCTGAAACTGCACTGATTTGGACCTTCAGCCGTTGGTTCCCATTGAAGTCCATTATGTGGAGAACAATCCTGGAATGTTTTCCTCAATACACTTCACTTCTTTTAGACTGAAGAAAGAAAGACATCTTGGATGAGATGGGAGTAAATCATCAGGACTTTTTCATTTTGAAGTGAACTAATCCTTTAATAAAGGCCTTCTGAAGCGAATCGATTTAACACGTTGTAAAGTAAAATCTCTAGCTCCTGCCAGAACGCCTTCCGTATTCAACTTCTGAGTAAAGCAGAACTGGCGATGATGTCAGGCGTAGCGTAAGCGTTTTTGAGAGGCGTTAGCCGTTCTGTGTAAGTTAAATACGGAAGGAGCTAGAGATTTTACTTTATAACCTGTTAAATATGGATATTTTTCTCGCACAAACCCATGGATTCAGAAGGCCGGAGCACTATTATAATGGATGGATGCACTTTTTTGGGCTGCCATGATAAAGCTTGGAAGAGACAGGATATACATGAGAATGTCACACTGAGGATGGCTTGAGAGACAGGAAATCATGGGGTCATTTCTGGGCGAACTATCCCTTTAAAAAAGTAATGCATATGATTAATGACATCATATAGTGACGTTTGAGTTGAGACTGAAAGGATATTATGATACTTTAATAAAGCTGGGATGTTCTTCCCATGAAGTCGTGCCGGTTTGGAGCAACATGAGGCTGAGTAAATGATGAGAGGATGCTCTCCGTCTGTCTCTCTTCCTCCGGCGAGGTCTCTCTCTCCTCTTCTTCTCTCTGCTCACTTTGGATTTCTTCCTCTTTCACTTTCTAGCGTTTCTTGCTTTCTGTTTTGCCTTAACGCTGTTGTGGACTTCTGTATTGCGCCGTTTATTTTCTCTCTCTCTCTCTCTCTCTCTCTCTCAGATGAATCTTCTTTTCTCGGTTCAGTATATTTATATAAGTGATGTAAGGATTATAAGAAATAATCTATATATTCAGTGATTCTTTTCCCGTGGATAAGTTGAAGCTCTTTTCCCGGCCCGCTCCTCCTCCTCCTCCTCTTCCTCGTTGTGTTTGCGTTTTCCCGTTGACAGCCGTGCAGAAAGTATCCGAGGTATTTAAAGTGCACAATGATTGCGAATGTCTACTGTAAATTCCATTTAATCTGTTATTTTTTGTTTGTTTTTAAAAATATAAAAGATAACTCCAAGAATCCTGCAGCGTGTTGAGTTGTGTCTGTGCGCTCGTGTCGCGTTAGGAAACATCCAGTTTGATCCCAAAGTCCATGGATTTCATCCCACGGCAGAACTGAGGAGCTCATCAGGATTTCTGAAGGCAGAGGCGGGTGTGGAGAGGCCCCTGAAGAGCCTTCACGACACACACACACACACACACCAGTGACTCAGATAATCCAGTGTGGTGTGAGGTCTCCTGCAGGAACACTGAGCCGTTCATTGATGGCAGGATTGATCAGTTATTAATGAAAGCGCAGCCGCTCAGTGCTCGAGTTGAACTGGAGTGCAGGGCTTACTTGGAAAATATCACTCCGATCGCAAGTCATTCACAAATAATTACAAAGAAACCACAGGTAACATTGAGTGTTTGTGTGTGTGTGTCTGCGTGTGTGTATGTGGGAGTGAGTGTGTGTGTGTGTGTGTATATGGGGTGTGTGTGTGAATGTGTAAGTGTATGTGTTTGCAGAGAGTTTGTGTGTGTGTGTATGTGGAAGTGTTTGTAAGTGTTTATGTCTGATTGTGTGTTTGTGTCTAAGTGTGTGTGTGAATGTTTGTGTCTAAGTGTGTGTGAGAGTGTTTGTGTGTGTATGTGTGGGAGTGTGTGTAAGTGGTTGTGTCTAAGTGTGTGGCTGAGTGTGAGTGTTTGTGTGTGTGTGTGTGTGTGTATGTGGGAGTGTGTGTGTGTATGTGGGAGTGTGTGTGTAAGTGTTTGTGTCTAAGTGTGTGTGTGAGTGTGAGTGTATGTGGGAGTGTGTGTGTGTATGTGTAAGTGTTTGTGTCTGCGAGTGTGTGTGAGAGAGTTTGTGTGTGTGTGTATGTGGAAGTGTTTGTAAGTGTTTATGTCTGATTGTGTGTTTGTGTCTAAGTGCGTGTGTGTGTGTGTGTGTGTGTGTGTGTGTGTGTTTGTGTGTGTATGTGTGGGAGTGTATGTAAGTGGTTGTGTCTAAGTGTGAGTGTTTGTGTGTGTGTGTGTGTGTATGTGTAAGTGTTTGTGTGTGTGAGAGAGTTTGTGTGTGTATGTGGGAGTGTATGTAAGTGTTTATGTCTGAGTGGGTGTGTGTTTGTGTCTGCGAGTGTGTGAGAGAGTTTATGTGTGTCTGTGAGTGTGTGTAAGTGTTTGTCTGATTGTGCGTGTGTATGTCTGTGAGTGTTTGTGTGTCTGAGTGTGTGTGTGTGTTTGTGTCAGAGTATGTGTGTGTCTTCGAGTGTGTGTAAGAGAGTTTGTGTGTATGTGGGTGTGTGTTTAAGGGGTGTTGTGTCTGTGAATGTTTGTGTGTCTCTCTGCGTGCGTGTGTGTGCTGTTACTCCTCTCACATTATGAGTTGTGAATGCAGAAGAACTGATGATTATCATATTCTCATGATTGGCAGGTGTTTATTAATGAGTGTTCACATCATACTGTAGTTACTGTAAGTGAGAGGCTTTCACGTCTTTGTCAAACTCATAATTGTGAACGTAAACGGCTATCAGCCTCTGCACATATTATTAATATTATTATCATTTATCTGGTGCTCTTTTTCACACACAGATGAGTTATTGTAGTGTTGAGTGTTGCTATAGAAACGTAGCTTTATAATGACATGAATATGATCTCTCATTAGACTACAGGAGCTCTCAGCCGTGCTCATATTCAGACTGCACGAGTTCATCTCAAGCACTGCTGGAAACACACTCACAGGTCTGAGAACAGTGACTAATGGCTGCTCAGGAGTTCAGCTTCACACCGAACGCTTTCAGTTCAGACCTGCAAACTCCTCTGAGTACAGAAATGCATGTATACATATTTATATTATATAAATTAATAAAAACAATTATATAATTATTTGTGCTGTCAAATGATTATATATATATATATATATATATATATAATATAAATTATATAAATATACATGCATAATAATTACAAACAGTACACACACTTATGTGAACATGACTTTTCTTGTGGATGTGATTAATCATTTGACAGCCCATATATTATGTTTTAATTATATGATATGAATTTTATTACATTAATTCTTTTTATTAATTGTTATATTATTATATTACATTAGTTATGATATATATTATATTAATTATATTATATCATCTTTAACTACTACATCAGTAATAGTGTTGTGTATTTCCAGTCAGGATGGGTTTAGTATGTGTGGGTAATTATACATTACATACAGGTATTTTTTTTAAAATATAAATACAATGTTCAAACATGTACATAATAAGTGCATTGTATTAAATGATTAATTTAAAAGTTAGTGTTTAGCAGTGAAAGACACTTGATCTAACGTGTTTCTCATTCCTCGTCCCTCTGCTGGTCAGTCAGGAGCTCTGCATGATGGCTCCGTGACATCACTTCCTCTCTTTTAAAATGGTCTTCTCCTGGCCTGGAAAACATCATGGAAATGTCTCTAGTGAATATAGAATTAACTCTGCGAGATCTGATAATGCCACGGTTTCCTGTGAGACTATGAATCTATAATCACTCAGAAATCTGTTGATCACACGAAGCACGTGTGTGATGAACGTTCCCATCAGCCCCGTCTGCTCAACACCGGACGCCACATGACAATATATACACGCAATATACAGTGTTTGAAGATGATGTGATTTACATCTATTCACTGAAGGGTTAGGAGCTTCACATACGCTGGAGATCGGTGTGAGCGAAATACACCAATCAGGCATAACATTATGACCGGTGAGTAACACTGATGATCTCTTCCTCACGGCTCCTGTTAGTGGGTGGGATATATTAGGCAGCAAGTGAACATTTTGTCCTCAGAGTTGATGTGTTAGAAGCAGGAAAAATGGGCAAGCGTAAGGATTTGAGTGAGTTTGACAAGGGCCAGATTGTGATGGCTAGACGACTGGGTCAGAGCATCTCCAAAACTGCAGCTCTTGTGGGGTGTTCCCGGTCTGCAGTGGTCAGGATCTATCAAAAGTGCTCCAAGGAAGGAACAGTGGAGAACCGGCCACAGGGTCATGGGCGGCCCAGGCTCATTGATGTGTGAGTGTGTGTGTGTGTGTGTGTGTCTCCAGGTGTCAGACGTTCATGCAGTTCTCCGCTCTACACCGCTGAAGAGCTGCTTCCGTTCTGAGAGTCATGTGACTTCATTACTGGCCTCATTATTGAACGCAGAAGGATCGAACTTTACTGCTGCATCTGCAGAAACACACACACACACACACACACACACACACACACACACACACACACACACACACACACACACACACACACTCACACACACACACACACACACACACACGCTTTCCTACAGACTCAACTCTAACGAGGAGAACATCAACTCTATGCATCACTCATTCCCCTTCATAAGTTACAGTCTTCTGCTGTGGGAAATCATACTTCTATGATATTTGTAGGATTTATTTGACCATGTTAACCTGATTGCAATAACACGCTTAAACTAAATTGAGTAATTTAACAAATATTTTTATTATTAATATAAACGATAATATAAAAAAATCTATTAAAAACATAAAAATAACAATAAATCATATTATATAACAACATTGTACATCGTATTATATAATTAACATATTGTATTCATTATAATTATTATTATTTGTGTTATTATAAATAATATAAAAAACAAAATCATAAATTATATTAAATCATTAACATGTATTATCATTATTACTATTCATATTTAAAGATGATTTAAAAACAAACAATAATAAATCACATTAAAAATTTACATTTATAATTAGTATTAATATTTAAATATGATTATTATTATTTAAAATGATTATTATTGTAAATGATAATGTAAAAATAAATGAATAAATAAACAATAAATCATATTAGATGATGACAGTGATTATTATTATGTGTTTGTGTTCTTATAATAATGTAATGTCTGTGTGTCTGTAGCTCAGACGAGCCGCTGGACAACACTTTCATACACTTAAAGGAACTGTAAACATGCAGTCATTGTATGCATGTCTTCACGTTATCAGATGATGATGATGATGATGATGATGATGGAGGAAGAGTAGACACAACCGTAAGCAGAGGAAGGAGCTGATGAAGGACGATCAGAACATGTGACACACGAGCTGCTTCTCTGTGGATGTCGTTAGTGTCTGGGATTCTGGCTTGTGATGAAGATGAAGGTCTTACTCTCAGATCAAACACTCTTCATCTTTACTCTCTGTCCAGCAAATCAAGAAGAAGAAAGACAAAGCAGCAGACGATAAGGTCAGAGATCAGATGATGATGATGATGATGAACGTCTGTTGCTGATCAGCACTGGTTCAGCGTGTCTGTCTGGTTCAGAGTAAGAAGCTTCAGCCGGGTAAACTGGGCGTCTCTCTCAGTCTCATTATTATCTCGCCCTGTATCGCTTCCGAGCCATAGAGAAGGACGACCTGGACGTGCAGTGAGCCTCATCTAACACATCTATATCTACACTCATCATCATCTGTCCACCTCTGGATGATTCATGCGTCTCTGTGTTTGTGCCTCAG
>CM040921.1:870000-895000 GCA_023029165.1 Gobiocypris rarus | reverse complement strand
AAGCATGAAGTGCTCAACATCTCCTGATAGCTAGCTGCATTGACCCTGCCCTTGATAAAACACAGTGGACCAACACCAGCAGCTGACATGGCACCCCAGACCATCACTGACTGTGGGTACTTGACACTGGACTTCAGGCATTTTGGCATTTCCTTCTCCCCAGTCTTCCTCCAGACTCTGGCACCTTGATTTCCCAATGACATGCAAAATTTGAGCGCCAGTCCAGTGCTGCTTCTCTGTAGCCCAGGTCAGGCGCTTCTGCCGCTGTTTCTGGTTCAAAAGTGGCTTGACCTGGGAATGCGGCACCTGTAGCCCATTTCCTGCACACGCCTGTGCACGGTGGCTCTGGATGTTTCTACTCCAGACTCAGTCCACTGCTTCCGCAGGTCCCCCAAGGTCTGGAATCGGTCCTTCTCCACAATCTTCCTCAGGGTCCGGTCACCTCTTCGTTGTGCAGCGTTTTTTCTCACACTTTTCCCTTCCCACAGACTTCCCACTGAGGTGCCTTGATACAGCACTCTGGGAACAGCCTATTGGTTCAGAAATGTCTTTCTGTGTCTTACCCTCTCGCTTGAGGGGTCAATGATGGCCTTCTGGACAGCAGTCAGGTCGGCAGTCTTACCCATGATTGCGGTTTTGAGTAATGAACCAGGCTGGGAGTTTTTAAAAGCCTCAGGAATCTTTTGCAGGTGTTTAGAGTTAATTAGTTGATTCAGATGATTAGGTTAATAGCTCGTTTAGAGAACCTTTTCATGATATGCTAATTTTTTGAGATGGGTTTTCATGAGCTGTATGCCAAAATCATCAGTATTAAAACAATAAAAGACCTGAAACATTTCAGTTTGTGTGCAATGAATCTAAAATATATGACATTTTAATTTTATCATTACATTATGGAAAATAATGAACTTTTATCGCAATATGCTAATTTTTTGAGAAGGACCTGTAGAGCAGTGAGACGTGTTCTCTGAGTGACCAATCACGCTTCTCTGTCTGACCATCCCATGGACGAGTCTGGGTTTGGCGGTTGCCAGGGGAACGGGACTTGCCTGACTGCATTGTGCCAAGTGTAAAGTTTGGTGGAGGGGGGATTATGGGGTGGGGTTGTTTTTCAGGGGTTGGCCCCTTAGTTCCAGTGAAAGGAACTCTTAATGCTTCACCAAGACATTTTGGACAATTTCACGCTCCCAACTTTGTGGGATCAGTTTGGGGACGGCCCCTTCCTGTCCCAACATGACTGCGCTCCAGTGCACAAAGCGTCGCTCCATAAAGACATGGATGAGTGAGTTTGGTGTGGAGGAACTGGACTGGCCTGCACAGAGTCCTGACCTCATCCCGATAGAACACCTTTGGGATGAATTAGAGCGGAGACTGCGAGCCAGGCCTTCTCGTCCAACATCAGTGCCTGACCTCACAAATGCGCTTCTAGAAGAATTCCCATAAACACACTCCTAAACCTTGAGGAAAGCCTTCCCAGAAGAGCTGAAGCTGTTAGAGCTGCAAAGGGTGGGCCGACTCCATATTAAACCCTACGGATTAGGAATGGGAAGCTCATGTGCATGTGAAGGCAGGCGTCACAACACTTTTGGCAATATAGTGTAGGTAGATAGATAGATATATTTTAAATCTTATAAAAAAAGTTTTGTTTTTTTATTTCTGAACTGAGTAGCTTCATTTTAACAATATCCTCCAGTATTATTTTTATTTCCCCAGTGTTTGAGTCCAGCACAAGCGTTACCCTAGTCTCCCAGCAGATGTCAGTAATGCCCCTCGTTTCTGCAGTCTGACCTCTGCTCTCTCTCTCTTTCTCTCTCTCTCTCCCTCTCTCTCTCTCTCTCTCTCTCTCTCTCTCTCTCTCTCTCTCTCTCTCTCTCTCTCTCTCACAGCATCAATACTTCAACACTGTCTTTTGTTTGGATTCTGACAGTAACATCTCCCATCATGCAGTGCAGAGATTTCAGTGTGTCTGTCAGCTGATGCTGATCTCCAGCTGTGTGTTTCTCAGTCACATCTGCACTGATTCACGGTCAGTGTTACAGATCAATGTGACAATCGCAGTAAAGTCACCATGAAATCAAAACAGACAATTCTTATTTTGCAGTGTTTATTCTAAATGATTTATCATGATTGTGTTAATAATCTTGAGGCAGAATAACTTCATCTCTTCTCTGATGATGAGGGCGGGGCCACCTGTCACTCACATGAGATCCACCAATAGCAAACCACAGCCATCCAATCAGATCCCCACAGACACACTCAAGCCCCGCCCACATCTGTTCTTGTTCCTGAAGCGCTTCACTCGAGATACGGCACACTAGAGGAGAAAAGACGAGTGCAACTTCCCTTTCATGGTCTCTTTAAGGCCGCAGTCGTCATAAAACATGGTCAGAACGTTGATCTATTCTTTTTTTGCGATCCCATTTGGTGATGCTAATGACAACAAAAAAAAACTGCAGGTTTAACATAAAATATATACTGATATTGAGTTGTTGCTTCTGATGGGTTAAAAGCCTTTCCGTCTCCTCTGGCTGTGTATTTATTGACTTAAAGCCCTCTTATTTGTGTAACACAAATTCGCCCCAGTGCATGATGGGTAGGATTTTTATAGCAATCAGCCAGCTGATTGCATTCAGAGCTCATCTGTCCTTTGATGCTCCAAATCACATTACCGTTCAGAAGTAGACTCATCCATCTCCACCTTTAGGCTTTGAGAAATGCTGCAAATGTGGTTAAAAAATAATGGATTAAAAGTGTGTTTCAGTGGCCGCGTGCCCGATCGAGCTGATATTGATTGGACACATTGTTTCAGCCTCTCATCTGACCCATTACGCTCAGTACTTTCCTTGCTTTCCCTTCTCAAAGACGTGCAGAAACATTTGAACATTAAGGCCGGAAATGAGAAGCGGTCACGTGTCTTTGCATTATCGCTTCTCTTTGTGCAGGAGGAGCGCATGTGTGTTTGTCGGATTCTGTCCGTTTTGCTCTTTGTTTCAGTCCGTCCATCCGTGTGTGTGTGTGTGTGTGTGTGTGTTGCTGTAATGGTTTAATCTATGAGGCATAATATTGAATCTCTGACAAGGCTCTTTGGGAAATCGTGGAAGAATAACTATTCTTATTCTGTCTCATTTTTCACCAGAGCTGAATTCAATTATCTAATATGATTTGTATGCTTATTAATCTTCATTATTCATAGATTCTCAATGGCTTTGCGACGTGGGCAAGTTAACGATGTTTCCGTGGTCTGTATGTCGTGAGGTAATGGAACTGAGTTTCATTAGAGGACGGCCGGCCGCTCAGGGCTGCTGTTGCTCGGCGTCTGGTCCGTCTGACGGGATGGGACTCACCTGAACTCAGAACACTGTGATGATGTCACCTGAAGTCCGAACACTGTGATGATGTCACCTGAACTCAGAACACTGTGATGATGTCACCTGAAGTCCGAACACTGTGATGATGTCACCTGAAGTCCGAACACTGTGATGATGTCACCTGAAGTCCGAACACTGTGATGATGTCACCTGAAGTCTGAACACTGTGATGATGTCACCTGAACTCAGAACACTGTGATGATGTCACCTGAAGTCCGAACACTGTGATGATGTCACCTGAAGTCAGAACACTGTGATGATGTCACCTGAAGTCTGAACACTGTGATGATGTCACCTGAAGTCTGAACACTGTGATGATGTCACCTGAAGTCTGAACACTGTGATGATGTCACCTGAAGTCTGAACACTGTGATGATGTCACCTGAAGTCTGAACACTGTGATGATGTCACCTGAAGTCTGAACACTGTGATGATGTCACCTGAAGTCTGAACACTGTGATGATGTCACCTGAACTCAGAACACTGTGATGATGTCACCTGAACTCAGAACACTGTGATGATGTCACCTGAACTCAGAACACTGTGATGATGTCACCTGAAGTCCGAACACTGTGATGATGTCACCTGAAGTCTGAACACTGTGATGATGTCACCTGAAGTCTGAACACTGTGATGATGTCACCTGAAGTCTGAACACTGTGATGATGTCACCTGAAGTCTGAACACTGTGATGATGTCACCTGAAGTCAGAACACTGTGATGATGTCACCTGAAGTCTGAACACTGTGATGATGTCACCTGAAGTCAGAACACTGTGATGATGTCACCTGAAGTCGAACACTGTGATGATGTCACCTGAAGTCAGAACACTGTGATGATGTCACCTGAAGTCCGAACACTGTGATGATGTCACCTGAAGTCAGAACACTGTGATGATGTCACCTGAAGTCCGAACACTGTGATGATGTCACCTGAAGTCTGAACACTGTGATGATGTCACCTGAAGTCTGAACACTGTGATGATGTCACTGAAGTCAGAACACTGTGATGATGTCACCTGAAGTCTGAACACTGTGATGATGTCACCTGAAGTCAGAACACTGTGATGATGTCACCTGAAGTCCGAACACTGTGATGATGTCACCTGAAGTCAGAACACTGTGATGATGTCACCTGAAGTCAGAACACTGTGATGATGTCACCTGAAGTCCACACTGTGATGATGTCACCTGAAGTCAGAACACTGTGATGATGTCACCTGAAGTCTGAACACTGTGATGATGTCACCTGAAGTCTGAACACTGTGATGATGTCACCTGAAGTCCGAACACTGTGATGATGTCACCTGAAGTCTGAACACTGTGATGATGTCACCTGAAGTCCGAACACTGTGATGATGTCACCTGAAGTCCGAACACTGTGATGATGTCACCTGAAGTCTGAACACTGTGATGATGTCACCTGAAGTCCGAACACTGTGATGATGTCACCTGAAGTCAGAACACTGTGATGATGTCACCTGAAGTCTGAACACTGTGATGATGTCACCTGAAGTCAGAACACTGTGATGATGTCACCTGAAGTCCGAACACTGTGATGATGTCACCTGAAGTCCGAACACTGTGATGATGTCACCTGAACTCAGAACACTGTGATGATGTCACCTGAAGTCCGAACACTGTGATGATGTCACCTGAAGTCCGAACACTGTGATGATGTCACCTGAAGTCGAACACTGTGATGATGTCACCTGAAGTCCGAACACTGTGATGATGTCACCTGAAGTCCACACTGTGATGATGTCACCTGAAGTCTGAACACTGTGATGATGTCACCTGAAGTCTGAACACTGTGATGATGTCACCTGAAGTCCGAACACTGTGATGATGTCACCTGAAGTCGAACACTGTGATGATGTCACCTGAAGTCAGAACACTGTGATGATGTCACCTGAAGTCAGAACACTGTGATGATGTCACCTGAAGTCCGAACACTGTGATGATGTCACCTGAAGTCCGAACACTGTGATGATGTCACCTGAAGTCAGAACACTGTGATGATGTCACCTGAAGTCCGAACACTGTGATGATGTCACCTGAAGTCCGAACACTGTGATGATGTCACCTGAAGTCAGAACACTGTGATGATGTCACCTGAAGTCGAACACTGTGATGATGTCACCTGAAGTCAGAACACTGTGATGATGTCACCTGAAGTCAGAACACTGTGATGATGTCACCTGAAGTCAGAACACTGTGATGATGTCACCTGAAGTCAGAACACTGTGATGATGTCACCTGAAGTCAGAACACTGTGATGATGTCACCTGAAGTCAGAACACTGTGATGATGTCACCTGAAGTCAGAACACTGTGATGATGTCACCTGTCAGAACACTGTGATGATGTCACCTGAAGTCTCAGAACACTGTGATGATGTCACCTGAAGTCAGAACACTGTGATGATGTCACCTGAAGTCACCTGAAGTCAGAACACTGTGATGATGTCACCTGAAGTCCAGAACACTGTGATGATGTCACCTGAAGTCCAGAACACTGTGATGATGTCACCTGAAGTCCGAACACTGTGATGATGTCACCTGAAGTCAGAACACTGTGATGATGTCACCTGAAGTCAGAACACTGTGATGATGTCACCTGAAGTCAGAACACTGTGATGATGTCACCTGAAGTCAGAACACTGTGATGATGTCACCTGAAGTCTGAACACTGTGATGATGTCACCTGAAGTCAGAACACTGTGATGATGTCACCTGAAGTCAGAACACTGTGATGATGTCACCTGAAGTCAGAACACTGTGATGATGTCACCTGAAGTCAGAACACTGTGATGATGTCACCTGAAGTCAGAACACTGTGATGATGTCACCTGAAGTCAGAACACTGTGATGATGTCACCTGAAGTCAGAACACTGTGATGATGTCACCTGAAGTCCAGAACACTGTGATGATGTCACCTGAAGTCAGAACACTGTGATGATGTCACCTGAAGTCAGAACACTGTGATGATGTCACCTGAAGTCAGAACACTGTGATGATGTCACCTGAAGTCAGAACACTGTGATGATGTCACCTGAAGTCAGAACACTGTGATGATGTCACCTGAAGTCAGAACACTGTGATGATGTCACCTGAAGTCAGAACACTGTGATGATGTCACCTGAAGTCAGAACACTGTGATGATGTCACCTGAAGTCAGAACACTGTGATGATGTCACCTGAAGTCAGAACACTGTGATGATGTCACCTGAAGTCTCAGAACACTGTGATGATGTCACCTGAACTCAGAACACTGTGATGATGTCACCTGAAGTCAGAACACTGTGATGATGTCACCTGAACTCAGAACACTGTGATGATGTCACCTGAAGTCAGAACACTGTGATGATGTCACCTGAAGTCGAACACTGTGATGATGTCACCTGAACTCAGAACACTGTGATGATGTCACCTGAAGTCTGAACACTGTGATGATGTCACCTGAACTCAGAACACTGTGATGATGTCACCTGAAGTCTGAACACTGTGATGATGTCACCTGAAGTCAGAACACTGTGATGATGTCACCTGAAGTCAGAACACTGTGATGATGTCACCTGAAGTCAGAACACTGTGATGATGTCACCTGAACTCAGAACACTGTGATGATGTTCACCTGACATCCTACTGTGATGATGTCACCTGGTCAGAACACTGTGGAAGAGAGAGCATGATTGCATACAGAAAGGCCATAAAAACTGCTAGATCTGCTTATTTCTCAACTCTTTTAGAAAACAAACACAACCCTAGGTATTTATTCGATACAGTGGCTAAATTAACAAAGGATAAAGCTTCAACTTCTGACGTTTGTAAACAACACAGCAGTAATGACTTTATGAACTTCTTTACTAGTAAGATTGATAACATTAGGAATAAAATTATAACCATGCAGCCTACTACAGTATCACTTCAGACAGAACATTGTAGTCTCACTGAGGAAAAATTACACTCATTCACTGCTATAGGAGGAGAAGAATTGGCTAAACTTGTCAAATCATCAAAATCAACAACATGTATGCTTGACCCTATACCGACTAGGCTATTAAAGAGATGCTTCCAGAGGTCATAGATCCTCTGCTTAATATTATTAATTCATCCTTGACATTAGGATATGTTCCAAAAACTTTTAAGTTGGCTGTAATTAAACCACTTATTAAAAACATAAACTTGATCCTAAAGAATTAGTCAATTACAGACCAATCTCGAATCTACGTTTCTATCAAAAATATTAGAAAAGGCAGTGTCTTCACAATTATGTTCCTTTTTAGAAAGAAATTGTATATGTGAGGATTTCCAGTCAGGATTTAGACCGTATCATAGTACTGAGACTGCTCTAATTAGAGTTACAAATGATTTACTCTTATCATCTGATCGTGGTTGTATCTCTCTATTAGTGTTACTCGATCTTAGCGCTGCATTCGATACTATCGATCACAATATTCTTTTGAATAGACTCGAAAATTATGTTGGCATTAGTGGAACTGCATTGGCATGGTTTAAATCTTACTTATCTGACCGTTATCAGTTTGTAGCAGTAAATGAAGAGATGTCACACCGATCACAAGTTCAGTATGGAGTACCGCAAGGCTCAGTGTTAGGACCGTTGCTTTTCACCCTGTATATGCTACCACTGGGAGATATCATTAGGAAGCATGGCGTTAGTTTTCATTGTTATGCTGATGATACTCAGCTCTATATTTCTTCACACCCTGACGAAACTTTAACCGAATGCATAGCTGATATTAAAAATTGGATGAATAGTAATTTCCTGCAACTTAATTCAGATAAAACTGAATTTTTAATTATTGGACAGAAAAGCTCCACAAGTAGTGCCCTAGAATACTGTCTAACCTCGATGGCTGCTCTGTCAAGTCCTGCGTCGTCAGTGAGAACCTGGGTGTGCTCTTTGATACCAATCTTTCATTTGAAAGCCACGTTTCTAGCATCTGTAAAACTGCATTCTACCATCTTAAAAATATATCTAAATTCGTCACATGCTTTCAATGCAAAATGCTGAACAACTAGTACATGCGTTCATGAGCTCAAGGCTAGATTATTGTAATGCTCTACTGGGTGGTTGCCCTGCTCGCCTAATAAATAAACTCCAGCTGGTCCAAAACGCAGCAGCTCGAGTTCTTACTAGAACCAGGAAGTACGATCATATTAGTCCAGTTCTGTCAACACTGCACTGGCTCCTATTAAACATCGCATAAATTTTAAAATCTTGCTTATTACTTATAAAGCAATAAATGGTTTAGCTCCCCAGTACTTAAGCGAGCTCTTAACGCAATATACTCCATCACGTCAATTGCGGTCTCTAAACTCTGGCCAGTTGAAAATACCTAGAATATCTAAATCAACTGCAGGCGGTCGATCCTTTTCCTATTTAGCACCTAAACTCTGGAACAGTCTTCCTAGCATTGTTAGGAAGCAGACACACTCTGTCAGTTTAAATCTAGTCTAAAAACACATCTCTTTACTATGGCATACACATAGAACATTTTTAACTTTCTTTATTCAAATCAAATGACTGATTGTTAGGCTGCATTAACTAGGTCAGCGGAACCGGGAACACTTCCCATAACACCTGATGTACTCGTTACATCATAAAAAGTAGCATCCACACTAATGTTAGTCTCTCTGTTTATCCGAGGTTTACTGCAGTCGGCGGATCAGGCCGTGTCCGGATCGGATGGTGGACCTGCATCTGGACATGACCAGCTCATCCTGGAGTGTCTGCTGAGACCGTGTCCATTAGTGTCTCCTCTGAATTCGCCTCACGGGCGTGATCCTCAATTAACCCGTCTCGGCGCAATAACTCCGATCTTTCAAGTATTCATATTCTTGTGTAATGTCGGCGCCATCCTAAATGAGCCCGTCTCGTGCGTCATACCCAAAATTTGAATATTCCTATCTAATATGATTTAAGACCTGCAAGGTTGCCAGAGTAATAATTATACACTGTTAATAATAGGCCAGAGGAGAACTGGCACCCCGACTGAGTCTGGTTTCTCCCAAGGTTTATTTTCTCCATCATGCCCTGATGGAGTTTTGGTTCCTGCCACTGTCGCCTTTGGCCTGGCTTGCTCAGTTGGGGACACTCAAATTATGATCCAAGTTACTCAACTAAATATACAAATAGAATTTATTAATTTGGTCATATATAATTCTATAAACTATCCAAATTAAACTAGCCAAATCAAATTTTGTTGCAATGTTGTCCTGTTTAACACTGTGAAGCTGCTTTGAAACAATCGTCATTGTAAAGCGCTATATAAATAAAGTTGATTGATTGATTGATTGATGTCACCTGAAGTCTGAACACTGTGATGATGTCACCAGAAGTCTGAACACTGTGATGATGTCACCTGAAGTCAGAACACTGTGATGATGTCACCTGAAGTCAGAACACTGTGATGATGTCACCTGAAGTCAGAACACTGTGATGATGTCACCTGAAGTCCGAACACTGTGATGATGTCACCTGAACTCAGAACACTGTGATGATGTCACCTGAAGTCTGAACACTGTGATGATGTCACCTGAAGTCAGAACACTGTGATGATGTCACCTGAAGTCCGAACACTGTGATGATGTCACCTGAAGTCAGAACACTGTGATGATGTCACCTGAAGTCAGAACACTGTGATGATGTCACCTGAAGTCCGAACACTGTGATGATGTCACCTGAAGTCCACTGTGATGATGTCACCTGAAGTCCGAACACTGTGATGATCTCACCTGAAGTCCGAACACTGTGATGATGTCACCTGAAGTCAGAACACTGTGATGATGTCACCTGAAGTCTGAACACTGTGATGATGTCACCTGAAGTCTGAACACTGTGATGATGTCACCTGAAGTCCGAACACTGTGATGATGTCACCTGAACTCAGAACACTGTGATGATGTCACCTGAAGTCTGAACACTGTGATGATGTCACCTGAAGTCCGAACACTGTGATGATGTCACCTGAACTCAGAACACTGTGATGATGTCACCTGAACTCAGAACACTGTGATGATGTCACCTGAAGTCAGAACACTCTGATGATGTCACCTGAACTCAGAACACTGTGATGATGTCACCTGAAGTCCGAACACTGTGATGATGTCACCTGAAGTCCGAACACTGTGATGATGTCACCTGAAGTCAGAACACTGTGATGATGTCACCTGAAGTCCGAACACTGTGATGATGTCACCTGAAGTCAGAACACTGTGATGATGTCACCTGAAGTCAGAACACTGTGATGATGTCACCTGAAGTCCGAACACTGTGATGATGTCACCTGAAGTCCGAACACTGTGATGATGTCACCTGAAGTCGAACACTGTGATGATGTCACCTGAAGTCCGAACACTGTGATGATCTCACCTGAAGTCCAGAACACTGTGATGATGTCACCTGAAGTCAGAACACTGTGATGATGTCACCTGAAGTCAGAACACTGTGATGATGTCACCTGAAGTCAGAACTGTGATGATGTCACCTGAAGTCAGAACACTGTGATGATGTCACCTGAAGTCAGAACACTGTGATGATGTCACCTGAAGTCAGAACACTGTGATGATGTCACCTGAAGTCAGAACACTGTGATGATGTCACCTGAAGTCAGAACACTGTGATGATGTCACCTGAAGTCAGAACACTGTGATGATGTCACCTGAAGTCAGAACACTGTGATGATGTCACCTGAAGTCAGAACACTGTGATGATGTCACCTGAAGTCAGAACACTGTGATGATGTCACCTGAAGTCAGAACACTGTGATGATGTCACCTGAAGTCAGAACACTGTGATGATGTCACCTGAAGTCAGAACACTGTGATGATGTCACCTGAAGTCAGAACACTGTGATGATGTCACCTGAAGTCAGAACACTGATGATGTCACCTGAAGTCAGAACACTGTGATGATGTCACCTGAAGTCAGAACACTGTGATGATGTCACCTGAAGTCAGAACACTGTGATGATGTCACCTGAAGTCAGAACACTGTGATGATGTCACCTGAAGTCAGAACACTGTGATGATGTCACCTGAAGTCAGAACACTGTGATGATGTCACCTGAAGTCAGAACACTGTGATGATGTCACCTGAAGTCAGAACACTGTGATGATGTCACCTGAACTCAGAACACTGTGATGATGTCACCTGAACTCAGAACACTGTGATGATGTCACCTGAACTCAGAACACTGTGATGATGTCACCTGAACTCAGAACACTGTGATGATGTCACCTGAACTCAGAACACTGTGATGATGTCACCTGAACTCAGAACACTGTGATGATGTCACCTGAACTCAGAACACTGTGATGATGTCACCTGAAGTCAGAACACTGTGATGATGTCACCTGAAGTCAGAACACTGTGATGATGTCACCTGAAGTCAGAACACTGTGATGATGTCACCTGAAGTCAGAACACTGTGATGATGTCACCTGAACTCAGAACACTGTGATGATGTCACCTGAAGTCAGAACACTGTGATGATGTCACCTGAAGTCAGAACACTGTGATGATGTCACTCACTCTCAGTCCACTGAAGTCAGAACACATGATGTCACCTGAAGTCACAACTTTTAGCACTATTAAAATATCACACACACACACTGAAGAGACATAAACACAATATGTACTAATTATTTTTATATTAGTAATAATTTATAGTATCAAATATATATTACATTAAAAAATTCATATAAACAGTACCATTCAAAAATCTTCAGCTCACCAAGGCTGCATTTATTTGATCAAAAATACATTCAAATTGTATCTAGTGTATCAGAAGCCCAGCCTGAGAGTCTGGATGAACACACACACAGAGACACACACACACACACACACACACACACACACACACACACAGAGAGACACACACACACTGATGCTCCGGATTATTTAAGATGTTACAGCGGTATATAATTAAACAATGTAATCGAGTGTACAGTCGACTGAGAGGAAGACTAGCACTTGAAAAGCTCTGAAAACACACACACACTTGCACACACGTTCACTCAGACACATACATACACAAACAAACACACACACACTTGCACACACATGCTTAAACTTACAGAAACATACACTCTCTCTCTCTCTCTCTCTCTCTCTCTCACACACACACACACACACACGCACACGCACTTTTTCCTCTTTCGCTCTCTCTCACACACACACACACACACACACACACACACACACACACACACACGTTAGGTTTTTTTGTGAATTGTGGGGACATTCTTTAGGCGTAATGCATTTTATACTGTACAAACTGTACATGCTATACCCCTACACTGCCCCTGCACCTAAACCTACCCATCACACACACACACACACACACACACACACACACACACACACACACACACACACACACACACACAATTACAATGAGCGCCTCTGTGTGTGTGTGTGTGTGTGTGTATCTCCACACCTGCGCTCACTCATGCCTCAGATCCCTCATGGGCTGATCTTCATATGTCAATGTTGTAGGTCGTCTTGTATCTATCTGTATTTAAGGTCTGAGTTTCATTTGGATTCACCAGTTCAGAGACACATGCTGAGATGTGTTTCTCCAGTCAGAAACTGCAAATGAGTATGTGGTGTTTGTATTTCGTGTCTCACACACCTCACAACCTGTCAACACACTCCAGATCCTCACGCTGAGCTGATCTTCATATGTCAGTGTTGTGAGTCGTCTTGTATCTGTCTGTATTTAAGGTCACAGAGTTTCATTTGGATTCAGTTCCAGAGCGTTTCACATGCTGAGATGTGTTTCTCCAGTCAGAAACTGCAAATGAGTGTGTGAGTGTTTGTGTTACTGTGACCATATCAAACTTTTAATACAAAGTTTCCTTCAGATGTCCTGTGTATGAAAGCCCCATCCACACCAACCGCACCGTCGCTTTAAATGCTGGATCTCGGATTCTGATTGGCTGCCAGTGTTTGTGTTTTAGTTTCTCTTGAATAGTTGTATAGAGACGCTGCTATCTTCATCTGTGTGTGTGTTAATATGAGTGTCTCTGTTGTAGCTCATCATGGCACTTCAGGGTTGATGTGTGTGGATTCTGGGCCGTCCTTACCTTGACTATCTCTGCGCTCCAGTCATCAGAATAAGAGGAGGCTGAAAAATATCATCCCATAAATCAAAGCAGTAAGCGCTTTTTACAGAGACCTTCCTCCTGATGAAGTCGTCTGAACCTGTAGACACACACACACACACACACACACACACACACACACACACACACACACACATAATCTAGCATTGTAAATCATTTCTTTACTGTTTGGCAGGTAAAGTTGGAGGCTGAACTCGACGAGACTAAAATGTGTTTCTGTGTTTAGAATTACAAATGAGGTGTGTGTGTGTGTGTGTGTGTGTGTGTATGTTTACCAGGTTAGTGACGTCAGATCTACACGAGGTCCTATCAGTGCAATAATAATTTCAGTATGCATCCATGCGATCGGGAGAAGCAAAGGATTAAATGCATATAAATATATGCCACTCGTGAACAGTGTTGGGGAAAGTTACTTTAAAAAGAACTATATTGCAGTACTCCCTTACAAAAGTAACTAATGCCTTAGTTACTTTTTAAGAAAAGTAATGCGTTACGTTACTTGCTTAACTTTTTCTGACCTTTTTTTAATAACAAAAAAGTTTCATTTTTGGGCAAATATAAAGACCCTTTCATACCAATAAAGTCGAGAAAGTCTGAAGGGAAATGCAACTTCATGCATTTACAGTAGAGGGCGCAGCTCAAACAATCCTTTAACTGAATCAGCGAAGGTCAGCACATTGGTCAATAAAGTGAGATTAAATGCAGTATTTGTTTTATTTAACATATTTAATTATTAGAGGTTTGCATAGTGTTCTGATTTCACTGATTTCTTTCATTTTGAGGAATACTGAATCTGTTTTAGTGCAAGTGAGATGAGTAAATGCACGCTCACATTTACTCTAGAACTACAATAACCCTCATGCTCACACCAGGGTTCATTTTGATTTAGTTCTAGTCTTTTTTACTCAAATGCTCATCTGAGTTTGAGAATTATTGTTGAGCGTCATTATTTGTTTTGTTCCTCATGAAGATAAAGCGTGTTGAGTTGAGTTTTGTGTTTAAACTCACTGCAGCAAGTCGTTTCTGTCAGTGGGACTAAATTATGATGAAGAGATGAAAACTGATGAGTTTCTCCAGTACAGATCACCGACTGAGATGCTCTTTGATTATTTGTGGTTGCTAGGGTGTTCAGAGTGGTTGCTAGGGTGTTCAGAGTGGTTGCTAGGGTGTTCAGAGTGGTTGCTAGGGTGCCTGGATGGTTGCTATCGGTGCACAGAATGTAAAATAAAAGTAACTTGCAAAGTCATTCATTTCCATGCACTTTTAGTCATATTTTAATCACCTGAATTGTTTTAGTCGACTAAATATCATAAGAACTAAATCTACAGTAGTATTAGTCGATTGAAATGTAGTTTAGTTAAATTGTAATGCATTAATTGAGCATTTAAGCATCACCGACTGTTACCTGAATACATGACGAAACTAGCCCAAGACTGGTTTCCCACTGGAGCTGAGCAGGGTCTGGTCAGTATCTGGATGGGAGACTCCTGGGAAAACTCGGAGTCTGCTGGAGGAGGTGTTAGTGAGGCCAGCAGGGGGCGCTCACCTGTGCTCTGTGTGGGTCCTAACGCTCCAGTGTAGTGATGGGGACACTGCACTGTAACAATTCCTTCGGATGAGACGTTAAACAAAGGTCCTGACTCTCTGTGGTCATTCAAAATCCCAGGATGCCCTTTAATAAAGAGTAGGGGTGTAACCCCGGCATCCTGGACAAATTTGCCCATTGGCCTCTGTCCATCATGGCCTCCTAATCCTCCCCATACACCGATTGGCTTCATCACTCCGTCTCCTCTCCACCATAAGAAAAATACACGAGAGCTCAATTCACTTTTTTGTTTGTTTTTTTAAAACTTAATTTTGTATTTCTGTTTTAGTTAGTATTAGCCTGACGTGGTCATACTCAGTTCTAGTCAGATATGAGTCTGATACTGCTCCATTGGGATGTGATTATTGGGGCGTGTTTCAACCCAACCAGGAAAGATCTCAATTGGATAGACCTACAACCAATCAGAGCAAGGGAGCGACGCATAGTTATCAGCAGAACTCAACTGCACGCACGCTGGAAGAAGTAGAAGAGGAAGATGAGTGTAAACGATGCCGGTGTTATAAAAACTATTTAAGGATACATGGAGTACTTACCAACATGATTCTCATTTTTGAGAGAAATAGTAAAGAATCACGTTGCGTTATCTGTCCATCATCGCATAAAGCCCACCCTGACAATTTGATTGGTCCGAACGGCTCGGTTCGAGCATAGTTGCTCCACAACTATTCGAGTCTAGACCAAATTTCCCGAACTCAAATGTTGTGGGCGGGGCTAAAGTCGGCTGGCATCCAGGCTGAGTTAGTATATCAGGTTAAGCTATGGATTCAAATAAGTTTAAGTTAATTTTTTTAATTTCAGCTAACATTTATTTAATTTCCAGTAATTACAATTTTTAATGGTATTAGTTAATTATTTTAACCCTGATACTTTAGTGAATAATGTGTCAAATACTGTTCTCAAATTAAATGAGAATTAAATTAAATACAGGAGTTAATGGTATAACCAAAAACGTGTATATATAATGCATGACTTTTAATTATAATTAAATACACCGGGACTCTTATTTTGAAATGCCTTACTATTGCAGCTCAGATGAGGAGATAAAATATGCATTGTTACAACCGTCTAAAACACCCCACATGAAAAAATACTATAGTATATTATAGTAAAATTACAGTAAAATTACTCTAGTAAATACTGTAGTGTTTTTGAACCATACTATAGTAAATTGTAGTATATTATAGTATTTACTACACTTTGTTAATTTACTGTAGTATCTTTACTATAGTATGGTTCAAAAACACTACAGTATTTACTAGAGTAATTTTACTGTAATATACTATAGTATTTTTTCATGTGGGACATTACCATATAAACATCATAAAGTAAACACCGTGATTATTCCTCAGAGTTTATAATCATTCCCTGATAATAAATGTGTGTTATTGACTGATTGAGCCGCTCTGAAGCGCTGTCGCGTGAGCCTGGAGAAGCTCAACAGCTCCGTGTTTTCCCATCGTTAGATCCGCACGTTACAGCTCAAATGTGTGCATCCGTTACACAGGACATCAGTTCTGTCGGGATCTCTTCCCTAATCCTCCCTCCCTAACACTATAGTCTCGTTTTTATTCGTTGACCTCATAGTTTTTGTCATCCAAAACTGTTTTTTATTTAGTTATCGTCTCGTTTTATCAGTGAAAAAAGGTCGTTCACAGGTTTGTCTCAACATTGGGACAGAAGAGCTGTCAGTCAATAAATTGTGCATGAATTCATAATCCATCGCGAATACATTTTGCATCACTTCATATGTTTGGCTTTTCTGACATAGCAAGCTTGCCGCTCGTGAAGCCGTAACTCCAGTGAAGGTTAGCTGGAGCACTAAACTAGCAAGTGTATTGCACTGGAGCTAAAGGGACGACGGTCACACTGTTAAAGTCATGACTCTTTGTACTGGAGGCCCCTGAGGGGCCCGACCGCCGACCGAGAGATTCAATCTCTCGCTTAATCGATATTCAGGCCCATGAAGAGAGACGGAGGAGCTGCAGGATGAGGGATGAGCGCCGGCTCTCCCGCGTCTCTCAGGGCCGCGCTGCATCAGTGCTGACTGCGTTTTTCTCATCATACGGAGGAAAGAGGCCGATAATGGAGTCCAGGAGAAAAACTAGCTGTGTTAGACCACTAGAGAGAAACCAGACGAGAGCATAAGCTCCTCTTCTGCTCTGCGGATGATGTTTTTGTGCTTTCGGCTGACGCTGGAGTACAGATCAGATGATCTCGGTTCTCGAGGTGCCGTCACATCTTAACACACACTGAACTTGCTGTACTGTGGCGGTAACACACTTCAGAACTCAAGGGGCCAATAGAGTTTTTCTTGCTGACGGTGTTTGAACTGACTGTAGAAACTCACACAGGCTTCCGTTGTTACATCACGCATTCAAGTCAGAAATACAACATCCAAGTGTCCTGAACGAAACAAACGTTTTATTAAATCTAGCAAAGTGTCTTTACACACAGTTGCTCGTGTTAATCTGGAGTATCTATAGAGTGGTGTTGATCCTTCATATCTCATATCTTTATATTTATAAAAGACAGATACACTGTACCGATTCTTTCAGAAAACAGCCGAGCTCGTGGAGGCGTGCAGTGGGCGGAGCTAAAGAGTCATGAACACACACACACACACACACACACACACACACACACACACACACACACACACACACACACACACACACACACACACACACACACACACACACACACACACACACACACACACAGACACACACACACACACACACACACACACACACACACACACACACACACACACACTACCCATCACAGGAAAGATTTTGCATTTTACTTTCTCAAAAAACACACACACACATTTTAAAACACACACACACACACACACACACACACACAGACACACACACACACACACACACACACACACACTACGTTCACACACACACACACACACACACACACACACACACACACATTTGCTGCAGTTTTACTCACACACACACACACACACACACACACAGACACACACTGCCTCCACTGTTTAGCATGAGAATACAGTGTAAATGAGCCAGAACGCATGAAATAGCAACACACACACACACACACACACACACACACACACACACATTAGGCTACTGTCACTTTAAAAGCGAATGCACAGATCCCATATACTGATACACATCCGTCAGTGTTTGTGTGTTGAACTTATTGAACATTTTGAACTATTAAGAACTCTTTTTAAAATCAAGCATGACCCACTCTTTATTTCTCATTCGTCCATGTTTCTTTATCGCTCTATCACTCTATCACTCTATATATATAGAGCCAATAACTCCTGCCCGCTAAAGCTGCATGGATATATACACACACACACACACACACACACACACACACACACACACACACACACACACTACCTACTCACTGGAAAGACTCTGCATTTACTTTCTCAAAAAACTCATCCTGTGATTTATGTTTTAAAAAGTGACCGCTGGCTGGACCTACAATGTAATATAACAGTGACACACACACACACATTGACACACACACACACACTATACGCTGCGTTGTCACACATACACTTATGCGCCATCTACAACAAAACACACACATTTGCTGTCAAAGCCAGAGAGTGTTTGTAGTATGTGTGTGTGTGTGTGTGTGTGTGTGTGAGAGAGAGGTGTGGACTGCATGTGGGGGGACAAAATGTCCCCACAAAGATGGCAATATCCAAAATCCTTGTCCTTGTGGGGACATTTTTGGTCCCCATGAGAAAAAACAGGTCATAAATCACACTAAGTGATGTTTTTGAAAATGTAAAAATGCAGCATGTCTCCTGTGATGGGTAGTGTGTGTGTGTGTGTGTGTGTGTGTGTGTGTGTGTGTGTGTGTGTGTGTGTGTGTGTGTGTGTGTGTGTGTGTGTGTGTGTGTGTGTGTGTGTGTGATGGGTAGGTTTAGGGGCAGGAGCAGTGTGTGTGTGTGTGTGTGTGTGTGTGTGTGTGTGTGTGTGTGTGTGTGTGATGGGTAGGTTTAGGGGCAGGGGCAGTGTAGGGGGATAGAAAATACGGTTTGTACAGTATAAAATGCATTACGCCTATGGAATGTCCCCACAATTCACAAAAACAAACATGTGTGTGTGTGTGTGTGTGTGTGTGTGTGTGTGTGTGTGTGTGTGTGTGTGAGAGTGTGTATCAGTGTGAATGTGTGTGTGTGTGTGTCTGTGTGTGTGTGTGTGTGTGTGTGTGTGTGTGTGTGTGTGTGTGTGTGTGTGTGTGTGTGTGTGAGAGTGTGTATCAGTGTGAATGTGAGTGTGTGTGTGTCAGAGGGAAAGTATGAGTGATGGAGGGGCTGCTGATGGAGAATGAGTGTGATGACGGATGAGTGTGACAGGCAGATGGTTTTGCTTGTCGTCTCTTTAATCACACAGACTCAGCTGGGCGTGAAGGCAGAGCTTTGTCTCGTCATGGCAACAAACAGGAGACAAATTTACCCACAATTCTCTCCCACACCCCTCCTCATGGCTCATGTTTTTGGCTAAGTGTAAGAAAGAGAGAGCGGGTGTTATGAAGCAAATAAGTGTATGTGCTTAAAAAAGCCGAAATTGAAAAAGTTAAAAGTCTATGTGAGCTTTCAGAGTCTCATCTGAGTTTGAGAATTATTGTTGAGCGTCATTATTTGTTTTGTTCCTCATGAAGATAAAGCGTGTTGAGTTGAGTTTTGTGTTTAAACTCACTGCAGCAAGTCGTTTCTGTCAGTGGGACTAAATTATGATGAAGAGATGAAAACTGATGAGTTTCTCCAGTACAGATCACCGACTGAGATGCTCTTTGATTATTTGTGGTTGCTAGGGTGTTCAGAGTGGTTGCTAGGGTGTTCAGAGTGGTTGCTAGGGTGTTCAGAGTGGTTGCTAGGGTGTTCAGAGTGGTTGCTAGGGTGCCTGGATAGTTGCTATCGGTGCACAGAATGTAAAATAAAAGTAACTTGCAAAGTCATTCATTTCCATGCACTTTAGACTTGATTTCTGCTTTGAATCAACACAACCCTTACAATGTCGCAACTATCAGTTAAAATTCCAGTTTCCTACTGTAAATATTGTTCGGCGTTCTTCTGTCACAAAGTGTCTGTGGTTGCGTGCATGTCGAAGGAGATACATAACTCCACACAGAAAACACAAACACAAATAACACATAGAGGGCTCAACACGTGAGGAGAGTAGACAACGTGAACTGAGACAGTGAAATCAAACTGTTGAGTTGCTCTGTGTTTTCTTCCTGTATGGGATGATAAGAGTCCCCCTCATGTCTCTGTGATCTTCTGGACTGTAATGTGTAGTGTGATCTTCTGGACTGTAATGTGTAGTGTGATCTTCTGGACTGTAATGTGTAGTGTGATCTTCTGGACTGTAATGTAGTGTGATCTTCTGGACTGTAATGTGTAGTGTGATCTTCTGGACTGTAATGTGTAGTGTGATCTTCTGGACTGTAATGTAGTGTGATCTTCTGGACTGTAATGTAGTGTGATCTTCTGGACTGTAATGTGTAGTGTGATCTTCTGGACTGTAATGTAGTGTGATCTTCTGGACTGTAATGTGTAGTGTGATCTTCTGGACTAATGTAGTGTGATCTTTTGGACTGTGTGTAGTGTGATCTTCTGGACTGTAATGTAGTGTGATCTTCCGGACTGTAATGTAGTGTGATCTTCTGGACTGTAATGTGTAGTGTGATCTTCTGGACTGTAATGTGTAGTGTGATCTTCTGGACTGTAATGTAGTGTGATCTTCTGGACTGTAATGTGTAGTGTGATCTTCTGGACTGTAATGTGTAGTGTGATCTTCTGGACTGTAATGTGTAGTGTGATCTTCTGGACTGTAATGTGTAGTGTGATCTTCTGGACTGTAATGTGTAGTGTGATCTTCTGGACTGTAATGTGTGAGTGCTTCTGGACTGTAATGTGTAGTGTGATCTTCTGGACTGTAATGTGTAGTGTGATCTTCTGGACTGTAATGTAGTGTGATCTTCTGGACTGTAATGTGTAGTGTGATCTTCTGGACTGTAATGTGTAGTGTGATCTTCTGGACTGTAATGTGTGTGTGATCTTCTGGACTGTAATGTGTAGTGTGATCTTCTGGACTGTAATGTGTAGTGATCTTCTGGACTGTAATGTGTAGTGTGATCTTCTGGACTGTAATGTGTAGTGTGATCTTCTGGACTGTAATGTGTAGTGTGATCTTCTGGACTGTAATGTAGTGTGATCTTCTGGACTGTAATGTGTAGTGTGATCTTCTGGACTGTAATGTGTAGTGTGATCTTCTGGACTGTAATGTGTAGTGTGATCTTCTGGACTGTAATGTGTAGTGTGATCTTCTGGACTGTGTAGTGTGATCTTCTGGACTGTAATGTGTAGTGTGATCTTCTGGACTGTAATGTAGTGTGATCTTCTGGACTGTAATGTAGTGTGATCTTCTGGACTGTAATGTGAAGTGTGATCTTCTGGACTGTAATGTAGTGTGATCTTCTGGACTGTAATGTGTAGTGTGATCTTCTGGACTGTAATGTGTAGTGTGATCTTCTGGACTGTAATGTGTAGTGTGATCTTCTGGACTGTGTGTAGTGTGATCTTCTGGACTGTAATGTGTAGTGTGATCTTCTGGACTGTAATGTAGTGTGATCTTCTGGACTGTAATGTGTAGTGTGATCTTCTGGACTGTAATGTGTAGTGTGATCTTCTGGACTGTAATGTAGTGTGATCTTCTGGACTGTAATGCGTAGTGTGATCTTCTGGACTGTAATGTGTAGTGTGATCTTCTGGACTGTAATGTGTAGTGTGATCTTCTGGACTGTAATGTAGTGTGATCTTCTGGACTGTAATGTGTAGTGTGATCTTCTGGACTGTAATGTGTAGTGTGATCTTCTGGACTGTAATGTGTAGTGTGATCTTCTGGACTGTAATGTGTAGTGTGATCTTCTGGACTGTAATGTGTAGTGTGATCTTCTGGACTGTAATGTAGTGTGATCTTCTGGACTGTAATGTGTAGTGTGATCTTCTGGACTGTAATGTGTAGTGATCTTCTGGACTGTAATGTGTAGTGTGATCTTCTGGACTGTAATGTGTAGTGATCTTCTGGACTGTAATGTAGTGTGATCTTCTGGACTGTAATGTAGTGTGATCTTCTGGACTCTAATGTGTAGTGTGATCTTCTGGACTGTAATGTGTAGTGTGATCTTCTGGACTGTAATGTAGTGTGATCTTCTGGACTGTAATGTAGTGTGATCTTCTGGACTGTGTGTAGTGTGATCTTCTGGACTGTAATGTGTAGTGTGATCTTCTGGACTGTAATGTGTGTGATCTTCTGGACTGTAATGTGTAGTGTGATCTTCTGGACTGTGCGTAGTGTGATCTTCTGGACTGTAATGTAGTGTGATCTTCTGGACTGTAATGTGTAGTGTGATCTTCTGGACTGTAATGTGTAGTGTGATCTTCTGGACTGTAATGTGTAGTGATCTTCTGGACTGTAATGTGTAGTGTGATCTTCTGGACTGTAATGTGTAGTGTGATCTTCTGGACTGTAATGTATAGTGTGATCTTCTGGACTCTGTGTAGTGTGATCTTCTGGACTGTAATGTAGTGTGATCTTCTGGACTGTAATGTGTAGTGTGATCTTCTGGACTGTAATGTGTAGTGTGATCTTCTGGACTGTAATGTGTAGTGTGATCTTCTGGACTGTAATGTGTAGTGATCTTCTGGACTGTAATGTGTGTGATCTTCTGGACTGTAATGTGTAGTGTGATCTTCTGGACTGTAATGTGTAGTGTGATCTTCTGGACTGTAATGTGTAGTGTGATCTTCTGGACTGTAATGTGTAGTGTGATCTTCTGGACTGTAATGTAGTGTGATCTTCTGGACTGTAATAATGTAGTGTGATCTTCTGGACTGTAATGTGTAGTGTGATCTTCTGGACTGTAATGTGTAGTGTGATCTTCTGGACTGTAATGTGTAGTGTGATCTTCTGGACTGTAATGTGTAGTGTGATCTTCTGGACTGTAATGTGTAGTGTGATCTTCTGGACTGTAATGTGTAGTGTGATCTTCTGGACTGTAATGTAGTGTGATCTTCTGGACTGTAATGTAGTGTGATCTTCTGGACTGTAATGTGTAGTGTGATCTTCTGGACTGTAATGTGTAGTGTGATCTTCTGGACTGTAATGTGTAGTGTGATCTTCTGGACTGTAATGTGTAGTGTGATCTTCTGGACTGTAATGTGTAGTGTGATCTTCTGGACTGTAATGTGTAGTGTGATCTTCTGGACTGTAATGTGTAGTGTGATCTTCTGGACTGTAATGTGTAGTGTGATCTTCTGGACTGTAATGTGTAGTGTGATCTTCCGGACTGTAATGTGTAGTGTGATCTTCTGGACTGTAATGTGTAGTGTGATCTTCTGGACTGTAATGTGTAGTGTGATCTTCTGGACTGTAATGTAGTGTGATCTTCTGGACTGTAATGTGAGTGTGATCTTCTGGACTGTAATGTAGTGTGATCTTCTGGACTGTAATGTGTAGTGTGATCTTCTGGACTGTAATGTGTAGTGATCTTCTGGACTGTAATGTGTAGTGTGATCTTCTGGACTGTAATGTGTAGTGTGATCTTCTGGACTGTAATGTGTAGTGTGATCTTCTGGACTGTAATGTGTAGTGTGATCTTCTGGACTGTAATGTGTAGTGTGATCTTCTGGACTGTAATGTGTAGTGTGATCTTCCGGACTGTAATGTGTAGTGTGATCTTCTGGACTGTGTAGTGTGATCTTCTGGACTGTAATGTGTAGTGTGATCTTCTGGACTGTAATGTGTAGTGTGATCTTCTGGACTCTAATGTGTAGTGTGATCTTCTGGACTGTAATGTGTAGTGTGATCTTCTGGACTGTAATGTGTAGTGTGATCTTCTGGACTGTAATGTAGTGTGATCTTCTGGACTGTAATGTGTAGTGTGATCTTCTGGACTGTAATGTGTAGTGTGATCTTCTGGACTGTAATGTAGTGTGATCTTCTGGACTGTAATGTGTAGTGTGATCTTCTGGACTGTAATGTGTAGTGTGATCTTCTGGACTGTAATGTGTGTGTGATCTTCTGGACTGTAATGTGTAGTGTGATCTTCTGGACTGTAATGTGTAGTGTGATCTTCTGGACTGTAATGTGTAGTGTGATCTTCTGGACTGTAATGTAGTGTGATCTTCTGGACTGTAATGTGTAGTGTGATCTTCTGGACTGTAATGTGTAGTGTGATCTTCTGGACTGTAATGTGTAGTGTGATCTTCTGGACTGTAATGTGTAGTGTGATCTTCTGGACTGTAATGTGTAGTGTGATCTTCTGGACTGTAATGCGTAGTGTGATCTTCTGGACTGTAATGTGTAGTGTGATCTTCTGGACTGTAATGTAGTGTGATCTTCTGGACTGTAATGTGTAGTGTGATCTTCTGGACTGTAATGTGTAGTGTGATCTTCTGGACTGTAATGTGTGTGATCTTCTGGACTGTAATGTAGTGTGATCTTCTGGACTGTAATGTGTAGTGTGATCTTCTGGACTGTAATGTGTAGTGTGATCTTCTGGACTGTAATGTGTAGTGTGATCTTCTGGACTGTAATGTGTAGTGTGATCTTCTGGACTGTAATGTGTAGTGTGATCTTCTGGACTGTAATGTGTAGTGTGATCTTCTGGACTGTAATGTGTAGTGTGATCTTCTGGACTGTAATGTGTAGTGTGATCTTCTGGACTGTAATGTGTAGTGTGATCTTCTGGACTGTAATGTGTAGTGTGATCTTCTGGACTGTAATGTGTAGTGTGATCTTCTGGACTGTAATGTGTAGTGTGATCTTCTGGACTGTAATGCGTAGTGTGATCTTCTGGACT
>CM040921.1:860000-862500 GCA_023029165.1 Gobiocypris rarus | reverse complement strand
CTCCTGCAACCGAGTGAAGAGTTTTGCCACTGCAAGCACCACTCACATTTTTCTTCAGGAAATGTAGGCTACATTCTGATGAAGTAAAAAAATTATTTAAAAAAAATAATAATAATTTTTGTTAAAAAATGTTCGAAGAGCCACCAGAGGGTTAAGGAGCTTTGCTTTGTGACATTAGTTTTATGACGGTTGAGAACATTTTCACAAATGCATACCATAAAAATGCACGCGTTGAATGCACGCGTGTGCAGACGCATGCGATGTGAAGGTGAATGCACACGTGTGCAGACGCATGCGATGTGAAGGTGAATGCGCGTGTGCAGACGCATGCGATGTGAAGGTGAATGCGCGTGTGCAGACGCATGCGATGTGAAGGTGAATGCACGTGTGTGCAGACGCATGCGATGTGAAGGTGAATGCGGCGTGTGCAGGCATGCGATGTGAAGGTGAATGCATGCGTGTGTGCAGACGCATGCGATGTGAAGGTGAATGCGTGTGTGCAGGCGCATGCGATGTGAAGGTGAATGCGCGTGTGCAGGCGCATGCGATGTGAAGGTGAATGCACGTGTGTGCAGACGCATGCGATGTGAAGGTGAATGCACGCGTGTGCAGACGCATGCGATGTGAAGGTGAATGCACGTGTGTGCAGACGCATGCGATGTGAAGGTGAATGTATGCGGCGTGTGCAGGCGCATGCGATGTGAAGGTGAATGCTGCGTGTGTGCAGGCGCATGCGATGTGAAGGTGAATGCACGTGTGCAGACGCATGCGATGTGAAGGTGAATGCACGTGTGCAGGCATGCGATGTGAAGGTGAATGCACGCGCGTGTGCAGACGCATGCGATGTGAAGGTGAATGCACGTGTGTGCAGACGCATGCGATGTGAAGGTGAATGCACGCGTGTGCAGACGCATGCGATGTGAAGGTGAATGCACGTGTGTGCAGACGCATGCGATGTGAAGGTGAATGCATGCGTGTGTGCAGACGCATGCGATGTGAAGGTGAATGCGTGTGTGCAGCGCATGCAATGTGAAGGTGAATGCACGCGTGCAGACGCATGCGATGTGAAGGTGAATGCACGTGTGTGCAGACGCATGCGATGTGAAGGTGAATGCACGCGTGTGCAGACGCATGCGATGTGAAGGTGAATGCACGTGTGTGCAGACGCATGCGATGTGAAGGTGAATGCACGTGTGTGCAGGCGCATGCGATGTGAAAGTGAATGCTGCGCGTGTGCAGCGCATGCGATGTGAAGGTGAATGCAGTGTGCAGGCGCATGCGATGTGAAGGTGAATGCACGCGTGTGCAGACGCATGCGATGTGAAGGTGAATGCACGCGTGTGCAGACGCATGCGATGTGAAGGTGAATGCACGTGTGGAGACGCATGCGATGTGAAGGTGGTGTGTGACAGAAGCAGATCTTCTATAATGTGCTGCTGGAATGCAGCGGACTCTAAAGCATCTGCCACATGCATAAAGACAGTGCAGATTACTATTAGTACAAATTATAATAATGAGAAGAACAAAAGACAGATGGATTCTGGGAACTGAATAGTGTCACAATGCACAAAATCTTAATGGGTTATAGTTTAATCTTCTCCATGCGACACACACACACACACACACACACACACATTTCTGTCGGTTGATTTTGAGGTGAAATGTTGTTGTTTTCCGACTGTCAGCTCACCGTCACATCCTGGCCTTCCCGCTTCCTCCCTCTCCTCTCGTTTAGGACTCATGGATTTGTTTTCCCGCGCAGCAGATGGTTCGGACACACGCTGCTGCGTCAGACTGAAGTGATGGGCACGCGCGGGCCGCTGTGTGTGTGTGTGTGTGTGTGTGAGAGAGTTTTCAGCTCGGTATCCTCCTGCACGGCTCCTCTCTGAATTGGAGGCTTCTGTCCTGTTTTCTCTCTAAATGCGTCCCAGCCGGCCCGTCTCGCTCAATCTGCTTCCGTGCGGCCGTCCCGTCCACAGCGCCATTACGTTAACTAGCTGTGGCTACTCTCCCGGTGATCTTTCACCTTTAACGCTCGGCATTGATCCCGCTCTCAGTGAGAATGATGTCAGCCATCCGCTCTTATCTCCCGCTGCGCTGCAAACAGCCCGATAGAGGAGGAAAGTGACGCGTTTGCAGAATTTCTCAGCCGATATTAAAAGAATGTCGATAAGTACGCAGTTTTGTCTGGTGGTATCTTCACCCATAATGCATCAGGGCGTCGGGATCTGAATGTGTAAAGAGGTTCTGATGCGTGAAGGAAACCAAAGGAATGGAGATACGGCCGTCATTTACTCAAACCTTCTTTCTTTCCCTGAGACGTTTAGCAGAATGTTCACGCTGCTCTTTTCCATTCAATGAGAGCAGGTCATTGGTTCTCGAGTGTCACATGACTGAGATGCAAGAGTTCATCCTCACACACAAAAGAAGAACGAATCTGGTTTGGAGCAACATGATGACACAAGCTTCATTTTGTGAAAGATGCTTATTCAGAATCATG
>CM040921.1:847500-855000 GCA_023029165.1 Gobiocypris rarus | reverse complement strand
AGCAATGCAGTGTTAATTTTGACAGCAAATTTTGACTTAGTTTTAGTCATAGTCTTTTGACTAAAATGCCATTTAGTTTTAGTCTAGTTTTAGTCGCCTAAAATGAGTTTAGTTAAATTGTAATGCATTAATTGAGCATTTAACCATTACATCACCGACTGTTACTGAACTGATAGTGTGACATCATTGTGTTTTTGACATAAAAAATACACAAAAGAGCTCAATTCACTTTTTGTTTTTAAAACATCTATATAGTTTTTATAACTTTGTATTTCTGTTTTAGTTAGTATATCAGGTTAAGCTAAAGCTTCAAGTTTGTTTATTTATTTAAGGAATGGAGATTTTTAATGGTTTTATGTAACTATTATAACCCTGATACTGAATATGTGTCAAATACTGGTCTTTCCTCCTGACTATGAATTAAATGGGAATCAAATTAAATACAGTTTATTATGTAACCAAAAACTAATATATAATGCGTGACTTTTAATTATAAACGAGCTTGGAATACACCGGGACTCTTATTTTGAAACGCTTTACTATTGCAGTTGCAGCTGCTCTTTCAAGATCACATGAGGGAGATAAAATATGCATTGTTACAACCGTCTAAAACATATTACTATATAAACATCGTAAAGTAAACATTGTCATTATTCATCAGCATTAATTCATAAACTATTCCTGATAATAAATTGACTGATTGAGCCGCTCTGAAGCGCTGTCGTGTGAGCCTGGAGAAGCTCAACAGCTCCGTGTTTTCCCGCCGTTAGATCCGCACGTTACAGCTCAAATGTGTGCATCCGTTACACAGGACATCAGTTCTGACGGGTTCGCTTCCCTAATCCTCCCTCCCTAACATTCGTCTCGTTTTTATTCGTTGACAAAATGACAGTAGATTTGTCATAGTTTTTGTCATCCAACACTAGTTTTTATTTAGTTATCGTCTCGTTTTCGTCAGTGAAAAAAGGTCGTTGACGAAAATTATGACGAAAATTATTCGTCAACTAAATTAACACTGTATCAGTGTGACGTCACATATGCTTAGACCCCTCCCATGACTGCTGACAGACTCCGCCCTATTAGCATAGGCCCGCCCATGACTGCTGACAGACTCCGCCCTATTAGCATAGACCCGCCCATGACTGCTGACAGACTCCGCCCTATTAGCATAGACCCGCCCATGACTGCTGACAGACTCCGCCCTATTAGCATAGGCCCGCCCATGACTGCTGACAGTTTCTGCCTTATTATAGACCCCACCCACGCCTGCTGATGGACTCCACCCTATTAACATAGACCCCCACCACTAGACCCTGCCCATGACTGCTGACAGACTCCTCCGTATTAGCATAGACCCCACCCATGGCTGTTGATGGACTCCGCCCTATTAGCATAGACCCCACCCATGATTGCTGACAGACTCTGCCCTATCAGCATAGGCCCGCCCATGACTGCTGACAGACTCCGCCCTATTAGCATAGGCCCACCGCGACTGCTGACAGACTGCATCCTATTAGCATAGGCCCGCCCATGACTGCTGACAGACTCCGCCCTATTAGCATAGACCCCACCCACGCCTGCTGATGGACTCCACCCTATTAACATAGACCCCACCGCGGATTGCTGACAGACTCCGCCCTATTAGCATAGGCCCGCCCATGACTGCTGACAGACTCCGCCCTATTAGCATAGGCCCGCCCATGACTGCTGACAGACTCCGCCCTATTAGCATAGTCCCCACCCACGACTGCTGACAGACTCCGCCCTATTAGCATAGTCCCCACCCACGACTGCTGACGAACTCCATTAAAGCTGTTCTTATTAAAGCTACTAAAGTTACTCAGTCGACGTGAAAGAGAACTTGGTTTGATACTCACGGGACGCTCCGTCTGACACACAGATTTCTGTGCGCGTGCTCCGGGTGTGTGCGCACAGAAAACCATATATCAGAAGTTTAGAAGTTAACCTCTCATAATGATGGAGAACTGCAGTGTCATGTGAGCGCGATAGAGATGATCATCAAAAGCAAACAGATGCTTTAGTGTTTGGCAGAGTATCAGAAGAAGGAACTGTACAGGCTCCGCCCTCTTCTGGATAGGGGGCAGGGCAGCAGCTCATTTGCATTTAAAGACACATACACAGAAACAGCATGTTTTTCCTTCCACTCAAAAACGGGCATTTACAACATGTTATAATAAATTATCTTTTTTGATCTGAAACTTCACACACATTCTGGGGACATTGAGACTTATATTACATCTTGTAAAAAGGAGCAAACTAGCTTCCCTTTAAAACTAAACCCTCTCTCCCTCTCCTATCTCTCTCTCCCGTCTCTCCCTCTCTCTCCTGTCTCTCTCTCTCTCTCTCTCTCTCTCTCTCTCTCTCTCTCTCTCTCTCTCTCTCTCTCTCTCTCTCTCTCTCTCTCTCTCTCTCTCTCTCTCTCTCTCTCTCTCTCTCTCTCTCTCTCTCTCTCTCTCTCTCTCTCTCTCTCTCTCTCTCTCTCTCTCTCTCTCTCTCTCTCTCTCTCTCTCTCTCTCTCTCTCTCTCCTGTCTCTCTCTCTCTCTCTCTCTCTCTCTCTCTCTCTCTCTCTCTCTCTCTCTCTCTCTCTCTCCCTCTCTCTCCTGTCTCTCTCTCTCTCTCTCTCTCTCTCTCTCCTGTCTCTCTCTCTCTCTCTCTCTCTCTCTCTCTCTCTCTCTCTCTCTCTCTCTCTCTCTCTCTCTCTCTGTCTCTCTCTCTCTCTCTCTCTCTCTCTCTCTCTGTTGCATGCTGGGAGTTTGTGAGAGTGGTGGTGGTGGTGAGAGCTGCTGTGCTGTGTGAGTTCCTACATTTTACTTTTTTCCTTTCCTTTTCCAGAGAATACATGGTTTAGAAAGCAAATTGTAAATAAGTATAGGTTGGTGTGTGTAGTAGAATGGCGTCTCTTGATGAGGCGCCGCCATTATCACTACGTAATGGTTTTAGGTGTGTTCCTGAGAACCACGCCACAGTAGAAGATGTGTTAATCGCGGTTGGGGATCAGATTGGTCATGAGAACATTGTATCTGCATCACGAATGAATCAGGCTGTTGTGGTTTTCTTGAAGGAACACAACTTAGTGAATCGTTTAATAGTAACTGGCCTAACTATCAAAGAAACTTTTGTGCAACTTTCTCCGCTGTATACATCGACAACGAAAGTAACAATTTCAAATATCCCGCCTTTCGTTTCTAATGATGTTTTGCAACGTGAGTTGTCGTGTTTTGGAAAAGTGGTTAGCCCCTTTAAAACGGTTGCGCTTGGATGTAAACATCCGGCTTTGAAACATGTTGCGTCTTTTAGACGTTATGTTTACATGGCGCTAGAATCACCTGAGAATACACATTAACTTTCGTGTGAAACACGAGGGGAGATTATTTATGGTGTATGCAACTACTGGCAGCATAAGATGTTTCGAGTGTGGAGACATCGGACACAAACGCCTTATGTGTCCACATAAGAAACCCGCTGCAGACAACGCGGTAGGATCGGAAGATGAGGGCGCGAATAATAGCGTTGACGCGGCCCAAGACGAGGTTGTTCCACTTGTTGAGGTGAGTGATGTCAGTTCGTGCGCTGTGTTACCGGCTGTTGGCACTGAAAATAATGATGCTGTAGCTAATGTGTTCCCAAACATGTGCGTAACTGATGTAGTTTCTGCTGTTCATACTGAAGAAGAGGTAGCTAGTACAAGTGGCACTAAACAGTTGGCAAGTGAAAGTAACGGAATGAAAGAATCGTATTCAGCCGTCTTGAATAGTGAGGAAATGGATGCGGAGGAGGAGGAGGAGCAGTCTGATGATGCGGAGTCACAGGTTTCTATGTGTGAAAATGATGGTAATTCACAGGGGTTTGTGTTTAACGCATCTCAGGCAGTTTTTTCAGGAGGTTTCAATAAAGATTCTTTGTATGGGTTGGAGCAAATTAACAGTTTTTTAGATGAAACGTATGGGAAACAAATTAACATACATGACTTTTTCAGTGATGTAGATAAATTTGTTCAATCTGTTATTTTTTATCAGAGGACTGTTGGAGTTGAGGAACTTAGTGAGAAGAAGCGTTTTCGTCTGAAAAAGCTTCTTACTACTATAAGAAAGGGTAAAGTAACGAATAGAAGAAAGAACAAATCAAATCGGAAATAATCATGTATCACACGGTGTCTTTCCTTTGCTTTTCTATAATGCTTTATTCTCTGTTTCCCATCTTAATATTTTGTATGGAGGTTTTGAGGATAGGCTCTTTAAACATTAATGGTGGGAGGGATAGTGTAAAGCGTGCTATAGTCTATGAAACAATTGAACAGAAAAGGCTTGATATTGTGTTTCTCCAAGAAACTCATAGTGATATAGTGAATGAAATTGAGTGGAATTTGTGGTGGAAGGGAGAAAAAGTGCTCAGTCATGGTACAAATTTAAGTAGAGGGGTGGGCATTTTTCTCTCATCAACCATAAAGGTAGATATTATAAGTACAGAGGAACCAGTGAAGGGTCGTTTGTTGGTAGTCAAAGCTAATATTCAAGGAATGCTAGTTTTTCTGATAAATATTTATGCACCAACAGTAGGACAGGAGCATGTAATTTTCAGTATACTTAAGGAGAGTCTTAAAAAGTGTTCTAGTGAAGGATGTGTTGTCATTGGTGGAGACTGGAACTGCACTATTAATTTTACTATAGATCGTAATACTGCAGAGCCTCATATACAGTCCTCAAGTGCATTGTTAAAACTCATGAAAGAATTCCAGCTCTTGGATATGTGGAGAATTAAACACCCTAATGAAAGACAATATACATGGATTAAGGCTTTTAATAATAAAGTTAGTGCTGCCCGACTAGACAGATTTTATGTGTCAAAACATTTTAATAGCAGAGTAATTGAATGTTGTATTTGTCCTGTAGGTTTTTCTGATCATCATTTAATTATTATGTCAATGACCATGTCAAAGGTACCTAGAAAATCAGTTTACTGGCACTTTAATGTTAAATTGCTGCAGGATGTTGCCTTTTGTGATCATTTTGTTTTCTTTTGGGAAAATTGGAAAAAGGAAAAAAGTTATTTTGAAAACTTGAAACAGTGGTGGGATGTAGGCAAGACTCAAATTAAACATTTTTGTCAGCAATATACAGCCAACTGTAGTGGTAGAATAAAGATTGTGATTGAATCGCTTGAAAAGCAAATAAATTTAATGGAATTGGAGTTGATTGAAGCACATGATTCTGTATTGTACAATGATTTACAAAACAAAAGAGAGCTAAGTCTTGTTCTAAATGAGAAAGTAAAGGAGCTTTGATTCGGTCTCGTTTCATGTCTTTGGCGAAATGGATGCGTCGTTTTCTTTAACCTGGAGTATAAGGTGGCTCAACAAAAACAAATGCCATGTCTTAAACTCCCTGATGGAAGGATAACATCTGAGACTATAGAAATGAGGAATCATGCAGTGGATTTTTATTCGAGTCTTTATGCGGCAGAAAACTGTGGAAATGATGACTGTATGACACAGCTTCTTCAAGGTCTTCCTCAGCTGGACACTGACTCTAAAACTGTCTTGGATGCTAATATAACTTTTGAGGAAGTTACTTCTGCTGTGGGACAACTTAGTCAGGGCGATCCTGGAATAGATGGACTGCCAGCAGACTTTTACAAAAGGTTTTGGAACTGCATTGGACGTGACTATTTTGATGTTTTATGTGAATCAATAAGAGAAGGTGTTTTACCTACTACCTGTCAATATGCTGTTCTATCGTTGTTACCAAAAAAGGGGGATTTAGTCTTTTTAAAGAACTGGCGTCCTGTTGCCCTTCTCACAACAGAATATAAAATTTTTTCAAAATGTCTTGCAAATAGATTAAAAAATTACTTGGGTTTGGTTGTACATAAGGATCAATCATACTGCATTCCAAAGAGGTCTATTATGGATAATTTGTTTGTAGTACGAGATATTGTAGATATTTGTAATGCTTTCAATGTGAATGTTGGATTAATTGCATTAGATCAAGAGAAGGCTTTTGATCGCGTTGATCACAATTATCTTTTTAATGTACTGAAGGTTTTTGGTTTTGGTGAAATGTTTTTAAATTTGATAAAGTTATTGTATAATGGTGCGACATGTATGGTTAAGGTAGGGGGTGCTTTGAGTCGGCCAATTCCTATTCTGAGGGTATTAGGCAAGGTTGTCCATTGTCTGGTCAACTATATAGTTTAGCAATTGAGCCACTGCTTGTTAAACTTCGAGAAAGATTGTCAGGTTTTAATGTGCCTGGTTTTTCTTTAGACTCAAGGATTTCCCTCTCTGCTTATGCTGATGATGTCTCAGTTTTTGTAAATCATGCTGAAGATGTTAAGGTTTTATCAGAGGTACTCTGTCTTTATGAGAAAGCTTCGTCAGCTAAGGTAAACTGGGCTAAAAGTGAAGCTTTTTGGATTGGTAAAGGGGCATTAGAGTATCTCCCAAAGTTACCTGGGAGCCTTAAGTGGGGTAGAGAGGGACTTAAATTGTTGGGGGTTTTTTTGGGGTCAAATGAGTTTCAAAAGTTAAATTGGAAGGGCATAGTGGAGAAAGTGTGCAGCAAGTTGTCTAAATGGAAATGGTTGCTACACAGTTATCATATAGGGGAAGGATTTTAGTGACCAATAATTTGGTTGCCTCTACTTTGTGGCATAAAATAACTGTGTTACAGCCACCTACTGGATTTATTGAGGCAATTCAAAGGAAACTTGTGGATTTTTTTTGGTCTGGACAACATTGGATTCGTGCTGCTGCTCTATACCTTCCAGTTCAAGAGGGAGGACAAGGGTTGATAGACATCAAATCCAGAATCATGGCCTTCCGGTTACAAGCGGCTCAGAGACTGCTGTATCACACAGATGTGTCATGGATAAAGACAGCTTCTGCTCTTCTAAGGCGGGTTAAAAGTATGGGGCTGGACAAACATTTGTTTTTAATGGAGCTCCAGAATGATGATCGTGTGAATCTTACATCTTTCTACAAGTCAGTTCTGGAGGCATGGAAGGTGTTTACCATTTCACGTTCATCGGATACACATGCTGGATTATGGCTTTTTGAAGAGCCACTTTTTCTTAATGACTTTCTACCTTCAAGATCTCTGTCTGGTCCCAGTCTGCGGGCTTGTTTAACTGCTGCTGGATGCATAAAGTTGGGACATGTTTTGACTGTAAGCCCAGAGGAATTGAGTAAAAGGACTGGGGTGAGATCTCTACGGCTGCTGAGACAAGTTACTACTGGAATATTTAAATCCTTGCATGAGGATTATAAGACTTTGATAAATGACTCAGTAGCAACCGATCAATGGAGAAAGGGGGCTCCCTATGTTTTCCCTTCTCTTAATGTAAATATTGCGGTGGGAGAATGGCAAGAAGATGAGAAGCGTCTTTTGTCTTTTAAAACCCCTCAGCTTGGACTTTTTGAGGAAGTAGGGAGAAAAGCCCTTTATATCTCCTGTGTGAAGGCATCTAATGCTAATCTTTTG